>JABFFG010000444.1:0-67886 GCA_013623685.1 Fusarium transvaalense
AGGTGGTGGTGGTGCAAAAGTCTGAGGTCCTTGGGGACTCTGAGGTGGAAGAAACGACTCCTTCTGACCAGTAGAGTAATGATAAGGAGTCGATCTCCTAGGACTTCCACTTCCGCTCCCACTTCCACTTTCAGTCGTGGAAACAGGTCTCTTGGGTAAAGGTGGCCGCACAGCATCCTCCGTACTAACCCTCGGCGGTAAAGGTGGTCTCACTTCCTCTTCTTCCCTCTCTCCTGTCTGCTGTTGCTCTCTCTGTCGTTTAATCTCATCAAACAATCTCTGCTGCTCCTTCACAAGCTCCTCCTCTCCAAGCTTCAAATTCCTCGCCTCTTCCGCCCTCAATCTCTCCAGCTCACTCTTGTGCCTCTCCTCTTCGATCTTCATCCTTGCCATTTCCTCCTCCGCCTGTCTCATTTGGGCCTGGTACTCGGCTTTGTACTGCGCTGCGAGACGTTCTGCTTCACGCCATTGTGTTTCGAGGTGCTGTGTATGTGTTTTTGCTTGATCCATTTGGGCTTGGAATTGAGCTTGGAGAGCGGCTTGTTCTCTTGCTGCGTCCGCTTTTGCTTGTTCGGCTTGGGCTTGGAATTTGGCTAGGTCGGCGTAATACTGGGTTCTGCGATCTGTTTGTGCGGTGTATGGTATGTCCGGTGATTGTGAAGGCGCTTGGTTGCTGTATGGTGATGACGGAGGCGGGTATTGCGGACTCTGTTGTTGCCCATATTGAGGCGATGGGGTCTGGTACTGCGGGTTCTGAGGTTGATACTGCGATGACTGACTCTGATACTGTTGACTCTGAGGCTGTCGATGAGATTGTCCATACTGCTGCTGCCAACCCGGAGGTGAACCACCCTGTCCAGCCTGACCATAACCAAAGCCTCTCTGCTCTTGCTTCTGTTGTTGTTCCGCAAATCGCTGCTGTCTCTCCCTCTCCAACTGCATTTCCTTTTTATACTCCTCCGTCGCCTTTTCCACGAAATCTTTGAACCACGCCATGGCAACAACTGACAAGATTAGCAGTCGGCCAAGGCCTGGTCCAGTTAGAAGTGAAGAGGGGTCCTGTTTGCTTAAATACCAGCACCTCGTTGGGATAACAGAATCTTGAGACCCAAGCTTAGGGTGCAGTAAATAAACAGCCTGAGAGCTGGTCTTATATGTGGTAAAGTGAGTACATTATTTTATCTTCTCTACAGAGTACGACACCCCGCGTCAGAAGGGCGGGTGGGTATTGAATGATATAAGCTGCATACTCACACTCCAAATGGTCTGACCACGTCGGAGATCTCTACATGAACAACTCATTGTCTCCATTTCTAATGCAGTATTATTCCTTCAAGGACTATTTCATATATAAATCATATTACGCAAGATCTCGATCATCTATCGTTATGTATTTATAACGTCTTGCCGTGACTTTTCAGCATCACCTTCAAACCTGGCTTCACAAGTGTGCGCTTTTTAATGTAACCCACCCACAAGGATTATCACCACCACGTTGACCTGGTCCCTGTCTTCAGCTCGGCATGATCGGAACTTGGTATTTGTATTTAACCACCATACGATCAAATAATAAGCTTATTTAAGGCTTGACAATAGCTTGAACTGTGCTCTCTAACATAAGATGCTGTTCATCGTATTTATTCTACATTACTAGTTGAGCTCTTCATATGCTCTAGTGACTCATGAATTGCTTACACCGCAAGCTGCATCTCTCCACTGTCCGCTGGATCCTTTGACACTCGTTTGATCCTCATTGCTTTGCCTCAAAGACCGGGGTCCTTTGTCTGCATCACCAAAACCCCAGAACGGAATGATGCCACTCCGAGGCAGCAAGCAACCTCAACATTACCTATCTATCACTATCACATCCACAATCTGAAACAATCATCGTATGTAACAAATTCATTCACTCCTAACTGCGATGCTAAGCCCCAAAAACATGGCTTTTGATCATCCTCTAGGCTCAACACAAGACATACACTGACTGCATGTCTGTCTGTCTGCCTGGGCCTGATGACATTGAATCAACTTCTGAATAAAACAATAGGTATATGCTTCCATCCCCGAATAATAACAAAAACGCCTTTCCTCCCTGTTCATGCTTGTACCTCATAACTATGTGTGTTGTTTATGCATAAATGTTCGACGCCTCAACGCCAGTTGGTTTCATTAGTCGTCCGTATAGACTGACAAGTCGCGTATAAAACCATATCGCTGATATTTCTGTTCCATAATCCCTTTCGTACGTAATGTTGTAAATTACGCCTCTTCCTCAATCATGGCCCGAACCTCGGGTTCATTAAGAAGGATGCGCTTGCCCAGTTCCTCTGGGGGTTTGCCATCTCGGACAGCTCCAAAGTCAAGAATCTGCATCTTGTTAGTTATGATTCTTGTTCATGCATGATCGATCAACATACCTCGACATAAGTGAGCTGGTCTCGCTGGACGGCGGCTACACATCGTCGCTCGTCAAACTTGACTTGCCAAACACCGCTGAGATCGCTCAACAAGTCCTGAACGCATTCACCAGTTCGAACATCCCACATCTTGACTGTCTTCTCACTGCCGCTGATGACCTTGCGACCATCGTGCTGGAAACAGGTAATGGCCCCAGTATGCGCCATAAGCGTATTACGGCACTTGCCATTCTCTGGATCCCAGATACGAAGAGTCGAATCAGCAGCTGCCGACACCAATCGCTCGTCGCGGAGGTCCAACAAGCCGACGAGCAGACTATGCCCTTCGAGAGTGTACAGACACGCGCCCGTTGCGAGATCCCAAATCTTGACCAACGAGTCCATGGAGCCAGAGATGCAACGGTTGCGCTCATGGTCAAGAACAACAGAGTATACCTTTTGGGTATGGCCATGGAGGACATGGAGTGCCTCACCAGTGCTGATACGCCAAACGCGGACGGTACTGTCGTAAGATCCACTGACCAAGGTATCGCCGTGAGCCGAGATAGCACGAACAGAGTGAGTGTGTCCAGCCAAAACTCGAATGAAATAAGGGCAGTCTGATTCATGTGCTGGGGGACCGGTCTGGATGTAGCGACGGGAGCCAACCTCAGGAAGTCGCCAAACCCTGAGCTGACTGTCTCTGGATCCGGTAATGATTAGAGGCTTCTCAGGCTGCATAATGGCCTGTCCGCTAGAGTCTCTGCCCGTTTCGGTGGGCATCAAGATTTGCAGGCAGCGGACAGTACTAGTGTGTCCGTAAAACACTTGCTGGCAGAGTCCACGCTCAATATCCCAGACGCGGACGGACCTGTCGGTTGAACCCGAAACAAGCATGTTGCCCTCGTATTGCAGCGCCCAGACACCACCTTCGTGGCCCTCAAGCTTCTTGCGAAGCTTACCCGTCTTGGTGTCGTAAATATGAATGAGGGTATCATCGCTACCAGTGATAATCTTGTCCTCATCAAACTGAAGACACGTAATAACGTGACGAGGATGAGCCGCAAAGGCAACGTGACCGGGTTTTACCTCGCCGCTAGTCCAACTCTTACGGATCATGTGGTGGCGGCGATAAAGGGACTTGTAGAGATGGAGCTCGCGGAGACTTGGCAGTCCAATTTGAGGATCGGGAACAGCATTGAGGGCGGCGCTGGCAGCAGACAGTGGTCCCTCTGATGGGTGTTGTCTGACCTCGGGCTGCGATTTGCTTTCCTCACGAGTCACGGCCTCCTGGGCACTAGCACGTCGCTTTGATCGCTCGGCAGCCGAATAAGTGTTAAGCGCTCGCTTTCGCTTAGAAGCCCGGGATTTCGAGGCTGTCTCTTGTCGAAGAGTTCGGGTAAGTTCGTGCTCGGTCGAGGTCAAACGGTTTCGCATGCTCAAGTCCTTTTCGTAACCAGAGGCACCAACAGGGTCTTGCCATCCCCATCCTTGAAGAATTGCCTTTTGTAGTTCGCCAGGAGGGAGGGTGTAGCCATCACGATCAAACAGCTCCTTCCAACCAGTCTCGTTGCGGTCGACGATATTGCGCCAGTGCTTAGAGACCTGGGCAGCTCGGCAGAGGTCTCTGTGGTCGAGATGGGACAGAACAGAGTATCCAAGCTCTAGAGGTAGCTGTCGAAGGAAATCACACTTCAAAGCAGGGTTGACAGCATTGGCGACAACTCGGAGAGTAGGTCGAGGGCATCGGCGAAGGAACTGGTACATCATAAATGTCTTCATCTCGGTCTTCATGGAATCGAAAGCCTCGAGTAGGGTTTGGGTGTCGACAACGTGGGGAGATCCATCAGGGCGAGCAAGAGCGTAGTCATCTTCGGAATGGCCGACAGGGACGAGTGCAGACGAGGGGTCATCTTCTGTTAATTGTGATTCATCAACCCATCGAGAGGGATCCGAGTTCGATGTCTGGAAGCTAGATTGGCCTTCATCTTCAGCATCGGCGGTGTGTAATTGAGCAGCTGCTAGGGTGGGCGACAGTCTGGGACTAGGAAGACTAGCATCCTGGGCGGCAACGACATCGATACTGGGTCTGGGGTTGAAGGGACGAAGAGGTTGCTGCAGTGATCCATCAATGTCTGCGAATGGCTCTGCATCAGCGTCGGTGATTGGTGGAGTAGCCACATTACTGCTGAAGACGGTGTGGGAATCACTCTCGACAGGGCTGGTGGCTTCGTAACGAGGGCTGACAGCGGATGAAATCGCTTCGGGGGAGTGTTGTCGTTCATGATGTGACGAACGTCGGCGGGCTGATCGGTCGGATGAGCCGACAACTTCTGAAGTATCAGGGGTAGCCAGGAACCCAGTAGGCGCTCTGGATGACCTCTCTCCTTCCCGTCGATTGGAGCCATGGGCTATGGAGCGACGAAGCTTGTCTGAAACAGCGTTGAGTGGATTCGATCGAGGCAGGCGTCGAAGGTTTGATGTGGGTGCTGACGATTCGGGAGAATCTGTAGGGCTGGCTCTTGAGGCTCGGGAGCGTCGGGGATAGCCTTCTGAGGGGGATTGTGAACGGTGCTTGGGTACTCGGACAAGGGTATTCGATTCTTGAGGGGACTCGGCTTTGACTCGACCAGGGGTAGAACGACCGTTGCTGTATGTCATCTAAAAATGTTAGTTTGAGTTTATTACGAACGCGGCAGCTTTATGAGCAATAACTAGCGTAACAGCTGCGCAGACTTACCTGAGTATCCGTTGGCTCATCCTCGCCCTCGTCGTCGGTCTCCAGAGCGCCAGGCATGTTGTAGGAGAATTGAATTAACTCTGGAGGAGTAGGCTTCATGGCGAGGGGATATTCTTTTGTATCGAGATTTTCGAGGGGCACAGGATCCCGAACAAAGACGTGAGGAAACTTGCGTGTGAGACGAGTAGTGGTCGTAACAGTCTTTGTCTCGACGCACTCGCTCACCTCGAGCTGGAATCGGCGAGACCGCTGGTTCTGGCTTCCTTCAGAGATGTTGACGGAGACTGTTTGCGAGGGTTTGGGGTGACGAGGCTCGAGAGCCTGACTAGTCGCGGGTGACGGTGTCATGGTTCGTTATGATGTTTGTGTGGTTGTGTTCGTGCGTGACAAGCACCAGGTCAGCGACGAGGTTGCCTATGCAAAGGTTGACGAGTTCCGTTCAAGCAGTCTTGACGTGTTGATGCCGACTATCAATATCCACAATCTGCAACAACGAGACGAGTGAATCTGCGGAACCGACCAGCCAGGGACGGGACAATCAACGCGATGGTCACGCCAGATCACGCATATATCCCCAAGCGGCGAAAACGACAAACGCTCTTCGAATCGATCGAGAAACAAGACAGGCGATTCGAGTGTATATAGAGAGAAACGAGGTCGTGTTTTGGGTGTATGAACGATGGCAGACGTATATCGATAACGGAGCAAGACCGCGAAGATGTTTCGAGCAGTGGCTTCCCCGGGAACGCAACCGAACTGCACGCTCGAGGTTCAAGACACCGTAGATCGAAGCGTCGTTGCGAGAGCGGAGAAAGGAAGTGTTGCAAGGCTGTTTGTCGAGCAGAAGACGCGTGCGAGTGTGCACTTGAAGGCTGGGGCTCCGATGCAAAGGCAAGGGGAGGCCTGGTGTACAAGGGAGTGTGGCGAGTCGGGGCGGGAATAAAGAGAGAGAGGAAAGAAAACGAGATGTTGATTAGTAGAAAAAGGAAACAGAGATACAAAGAAAGAAAAACAAGGCAAACAAGAAAAGGGGGAAGATGTCCTAGAATGTATTTTGCCTGTCTGCTTCTTTTGCTTCCGTGCCCTTTTTCTTGGTTTCTTTCTCGAAGGGCTCCGTTTGCTGACGAGGCTTTGGTGAGAGAGAAGATATGGTTGTGCAGGCTGATGTGACGGAGGAGTAGACTAGGTACTGTAGACTGGTTCTCGAGCCAAGGTAGAGGTGGACTCTCCATTGTTCAAGCTAGGCGACTTTGGGAATGGTGTTGCACTGCACTGGCAAGACTGGTTGGCCCAGGGTTCCTTCCCAGAATCCAACAGGGTCTAGCCGGATTGAAATCGGAGCATGATTGGATGATGGGTCTAAGTACGTATCCTTGGGGAAGGGGAAACATGACACGGGGACAAAGTACCTCTCCGCACGATTTTAATGGGTTTTTTGGTGAGCGGCTGCGGGAAAGGGTACTTGTTATGCAATGCAATGCTGGACATGAACTGAACTGCAACCCTATCACAGCTACACTACAGAGCATTTGGACAAAAGGTCAAAGGGTCGTTCTAGTTAGATGTTGACTCTGTTGGTGATGTTCAAGCTAAGTGTGCGTGCATTAGGTACAGTACAGTAGCGTAGCGAAAAGAAACCTGACCTGACTTCGAATGGTCTGTGTCTTGTCACCGGGCTACCCAGGTACTGTCTCCTGCTCCGGCGTCCTGCTGCGGATACGTCCGTGACCGACGGACGCAAAAGCTGGAATTCAAAGACAGGTTTTAGCCCAAACATCAAGCCTTGTCGATTCCCAACCGGATTTCTACCACCTAAATCGAGGTCGTGCACGCCTTGGAACAGAATCCTTCAGGAAACAAGGTCGTGATAAACCTCACGTGATATACTTCCGTCCTCATCGGCTCCGGCGTCAGCGAAAGTCAAGTCTGCCTTGAAAATTACTTTGATGGAGTATCCAGATGCGACATGGAGGAATGAGACATTACACTTTTTAAGCGTGCATTTGATTGCTTTTTATTATTGATATGCAAATATTGGCTTGTTATTTCCGTCACAAGGGAGGAAACCCGGAATCTAGCAGATGGGGAAAGGGAGCAGTCAGACAAGTCTGACACTCCAACAGAGCACAAATAATACTCCATTATTATCTCCATTACCATTATATCAGTCATAATATTCCTTGTTACCCATAGTTAGTGCATTTATTATACTATTCCTCCGATTAGCTGACCTTTCTTGGACTACTGTACCTAGGTATCAAGGTATCTATCCCTTGCCATCAAAACTACTAAATATCTCCCCTTTCCCACTCAAACTCCCATCCCTTTAGCTCCAGACTTCACCGCATCCTCGATCAAGCCGAATAATGAGACTCTTTCGCCACATGGCTTAAACAGAGGGAAAAGGCCCTTCCACCTACACTCACGTGCATGTTTTCCGCCTAATTGGTACCGATAGAGTTTGACTTAGCCAGCCGATTCGAAAAGGGCATGCCGTCGCCATCGGCATTCCCGATACCCGGATTTCTAGTCCCGGACGCCGATGTGGGGTTGGTCCGATCGGGGGTTTGGGATGGCCGACTTGGCGGTTTTTTGGGCGTAGAAATGTAGTGAGGAGGAATGTGATTGCCGCGTGGAAAAGTGTTGAGGCGTTATTGTTTATTGATACAGGGTAATTTATATCGCTTTAGATCATGCCTGACCATCATGCTGTACTTTCATGATATTTTTCAGTCCGTTCCCTTGTACAATGTTGGCATCCTTTTATACTTCCCAAGACTACATCAGTCGTTATTGTGGTATCTAAAATCCCATCGCTAAACACATCATTCCCATATGTCCCTAATTCAATGGACCATCAAGCTCTCCAAACCCAGGTACCCAAAACTTATGATATATAAACTGGCATACGACTTCCAAGTAGCTCACTCTTACTCAACTGCACGTCCTGCTTATTAAAGTCATGCAGCATCAGCCAGCATATCATGCGGAATATCAGCGTACACCAAGCATCATCATGCGACACTTCCTGTTCATACAAAGCGGCTTCAAGTCTTCTCGGCACCTCGCTCGCCAGTGAGTAAGCCTCGCTCACAGCGCTGCCGGGCCTGCTGGACATAGAGTGGCGGCCGTTGGTTATAGTGGTGAGAGGCATATTCTCCACGCTTGTTTGTAGACGAGGTGCTGGCAGAGGCGGAGGGGGAGATGAGGCTCGTTCCATACCACGCATACTACTTGCTTGGGTCCGACCGGTGCCTGCTCTTCGGAAGCCAAAGCCTGCGGGGGCTCCTGCAGGGGCTCCGACGATGCTTGTTCGTCGGTCCGTGGAGCGGGCAGCACGGGGGACGACCTTTTCGCGGATGACGTGGAAGTAAACTTCCATGAATTTGTGCTGTCGATCGTCGGGGCTGGCTTCGTGCATGTCTTCGAATCCTAGGGGTGTGACTCTGGGTTGTCCATCTTGTCGAGGTTGCGCTGTTGCCGGGCTCCACTCAGCATGCAAAGATTGTACTTCAGACGAACGATCTTCCCCATCGTTAAGCAGACGCAGAACCTCTTGGATATGTGATCGAAGAACATCCTGGACCATCTCTCGTCGCTTCTGTTGGATCTCGGTCTCGTGGACCTTTACGCCCAGCTGCTCGGCAAAGGGGGTGACGACACCAGCAGGTTCCTTGGCCGTCAGGATTTGATCACAGTCGTCGATGGCTTCGTGAAGTGCCTTGAGCATCAACATCTTTTCCGCCGTGTTGCCGTCCTTGTTGTATACCAGAATTTGATCGACATGCTTTTTTATCTTGTCGAGAATGACCGGGTTTCGACGCGCTCCCGGCAGTGATATGCCGACAAGGTCGTAGTAAGCTTCCATGACTTTAACCAGTGATACCGACTGCTTATCCCAACGATCTGATGTCGGGTTGGGAATATGGGTAAACATGCTGTTCTTGATGTGAAACGTGCGACTCAGCATACCAAGGATCTCGAACGAGACTAGAGCGTGTTAATAAATGTGCCATCGAGGAGGAAATTGAACATACCAGGAAACAGATGCGATGTGTGCTTGCCCGTATCTTGGAAAGCACGAACAGCATTGGTATTGCATCCAATTCTGATCAGAGTTTGCGAGATCTCAGCACGAGTTGCCAACTGCAGGAAAGCCAAATTCTCAGGATCATCTTCAGGGAAGTAAAGACGTCGTTGATCCAGTGTCACGCTGTAAATGGTAGACACATAGCCAAAACACAGCTCCTTGACTTGGTCCACAGGAATCACTCGGTTGTGCTCGAAGCGACTTCTTCCGTAGATGCTAAAGGTGAACATCAAACCAAGATCAGCGACCTTTTCTCCGAGGACCATAAAGCCATTGCCTTCAGCGCGATAGCGGTCACGCCTGCGGTCGAATTCTTTCCAGTAAATACCCAGGGCTGCCAGCATCTCAATTAGATGACATATCGTTGTTGTCGCGTACGGACGAAGTACTGTCGCAGGCATTGTATCCCAGCTCTTGCGTTTGCGTTGAAGAGCTACTGTCATGGTATGCGCTTCGTACAAACTCGGAGGTTCTGTGGGAAGGTCGACCTTTTGTTCTTGGGCATTAGGGGGTCCAATTTGTTTGTGCATCTCTCCGTATTGGCTCTTCTGCCACTTCTCAGACTCGTGTTCCATGCGCTGTACTGCGCTGAGGAGCAGTGTCCAAGAAGCTCGCTCATTGTCGGCAGTGTGAATGCGCTCTCGTCTCGTCTTTGCCGCATACTCTTTTCTAAAGTTGATGTCTAGCTCAGACCAAGTGTTTTCGAGACTTTTCTCGCTACCGTCCAGAAAGTAGATCTCGGCTCCCTGGATAGGACCGTTTTCGTTATATGGCGGCGAAACAAATATGACGGGAGCTTCGAACTCGACTTCGAAACGGAGCTCGTCCCATGAGAATCGGCGAGTTTTTGTCAGGGCCCATTTTCCCATTACTTTCTCGTTACATTGAGCGTAACCTGCGGCAGAAGCATAGTATTGCTGCATAACCTGCATGAAAGTAGCTGCTAGAGCGACTAAAGACACAATGAGAGCCACGACGGCCACAATGACCTCGGGGTCTGCTTCGGAATTCGCCATGTTGGATATTTTGGGTTCGCTCGTTTGGTTCGCTCGTCTCTATTGTCTCAGGTGGTGTCGCGTAGACAAGGCCGTCTCTAGCTGGAGAGACACGGTTCCAGCGATCGATGATACGTTCAATTGAGATCGTAGAAGCGGGTGAAAGATTGGAGATGCGACGGGAGAGGTTCAAAGCAACATGCAAAGAAGTCACTTCTGTTTACAAACCAAGGCCCGTGTGGTAACTTGGTCAGGTTGGCGCCATGTTGCCAGCAGATGAAGAGAAAGGAGGGATCCAAAAAGCTGAAAGGAGACAACTGAGCTGCAGACGCAGAGCCTCGTTTGAGCTTGTCAATTCGCATCTTGCTCTGACAGGGGAGGGTGTACAAGGCTCTAAAGTCTGGGGGCTTAATTGGATCGGTGGCTTAATGAGGTGGGTTTTGGCTGGAGATGGTCGGTCCAGGATCCAGTGGAAACATTGGGGGCGGCCACTTTCAAGACCGTAGCAGGCCTCAATCAAGAAGAGGAGAGAAAGGGTTGAGAGTTGAGACTTCAATATATCAGGGTAACAGAAGGATTTTGTAAAGGAGTTTATTCTGATAGAACAGCGAATTAATCCACACATTCCATTCAATAAGAGGAAAAGTTTGGTTCATTGGAATGACGTTACAGCTGTAAGAATACGCGAAGTTAGTTAACTTAGCCCTAAAGCTTAGCGTATCTCGCGCTGGAACGGTTGGTGGATGCGGGGGGCTGGGCGCGGGCGCTAAAAGCCCGATTACTCGCGTCCAGAGCCTAGGGTAGATGAGCATCCATTTAATGAACATGGAAGACAACTCAGTCTATATTGCACATGGAGGAGGATCATGATAGGCGGTTATCAAAGAGGAGAAATAGAATATCTCTTTTGTTGATGATATATAGTATGGATATTGCTAAAGGAAATGTTGGAGGCGCTTCACTCATACGCCAATGAGCAGACACATACACTTGTAGATATCAAGTAGATGGAATCGATGTAGTCTTGTAAAACACCATGAGTAACTACCATGGACATGAGAAAATATGCACTCTGGTCTTGTATGTTTATAAGTAGGTAGGTAATGGTGTAAATTCTATTTATTTCTCATAAGCTACTCTATGACATCGTCTCAAAGCTTCATCTCCCGTCCCGTGTTTCTCTCAACATCCAATATCAACGCGACAATATTACTCAAAGCAACAACGTCACCTTCTTTATCAAAACTAATCACCTCAACATCATATCTCCCATTCTTGATAAGTTTTGCTTCAATCCTGATCCTTAACCACTCTTCTCCGTCATCCGGTAAAGCCTTCTTGACGTCCAGACTCAACGACACCGTCGGCATCCAAAAGATCTTGTCAAACGCAAAGCGGTCCTTTGGAGTCGGTGCTTCGAAGTCTGTCGGCCGGAATCCCTCAATCATAAGTGAAGGTGCTACGTCGGCGAGATATCCGAGCATCCATGTCTTCCACCGTTCGCCATTGGACATGCGAAGCCAGAGATCCCATGACGCAGGTGATGTTTTCTTCTCTTTGGGACAGTAGAACTCAACGTGTTGCATCATGGGCGCCATGTCCATGACTATCATATGTAACCTCTCCCAGTTCGGGTCCTTCTCGTCTGCAAGCTTGGTCAAGTCCACTGGAGGAGGTGGCTGACGAATCTCAAAGCCTGTAGGCAAACTTAGACCGCTTTCGGCCTCGATGCGATTATTCGTGATATACGCTGCAATTTTCTTCTTGGATTTTGCAGTTATCCACGGTTCTTGTGTCAAGAGTCCTTCTTGATATAGCGTGACGTGGATGATTGACAGAGCGCGACCTCTTCGGACCTCTTCAACTACGAGAACAGCTGGTCCGATATGAGTCGCGTTCAGAAAATGCCAATGTGCTGCGAATGTATCAGGTTGGTTGCTAGAGGCAAGGTAGATGCTCGCAGCGCGAAGAAACATGGCAGAGATGTATCCGCCATGAGGGACTGCAGTTGTTAGCGAGTTTAAAGTCTTGTATGAAGACAAACATACCTGTTCCAACAGCGAAAGACTCCGCGAGGTTGACTGTGAATGTAGTCTCATTTTGCTGCGTGACTTGCGATTCCACCTCCAATAATGGATATTCTGACATTTTAGATATGAATTGTTTGTTATTTCTGGATGGTAGCACGAGGTAAGTTGCACAGAAGGCTTACGTTGGCGTCTTTGAGTCTAAGAAACTTAAGCCGAGGTTGACAGGGGTCTGCAATGGTTATGGCTGATCATCAAGATTTTGCGTGTCAATGATTTGCAGGTCTTGATTGAATGCTAGCTTTGACATACTGTACAAGACGTTTGTTCTGAAAGAGGGGGTACTAGACGCGAACCAGGGTTGTTTGAAGGCATTCACTTCTAGCCTCTCTGGATCCCAAAGCTGGGAATGACTATTGAGCAGGAACGCCGACTGAGGTAACGAAATGCTTTCAGCAAAGTCGTTCCTCAAATTCTTAATATTATGTATGTTTCCTTGTGTTGTCAATTGACGAGAACCCTGATATTGCTGTTCCCGATTGCAGTCGATGGGATAACAGAAGAGTTATCCTTTCAAGTCTGAGGTACAAACGAAAAATGGCCCAAGAACCTACTGACTTACAAATTTCGTCTCTTGTTCTTAGCAGCCGTGTTTTCTATTCCTAGAGGATATTGTTAGAGGCTCGGTTGGCGGTGACGAGGTTGGTAGGCGAGATGGCTTACTAAGATCATGACGCGGTCCCCTGTTGCATCATGTCCGTGTTTCAAAGGAGGCAACCTGATCTCATCCTCTTCCCTCCCTTCTTCTTCCCTCATCATTTCTATCACAATACCATTACCTACTATAAACAGCAATCATGTCTCGATTCTCTCGCTATGACACCGATGAGGAACGTCTCCCAGAGGGCATGGAAAGAGTAGGCTACGACGCTGACAGCCAGGTCTACACGTTCCGCGACGCCGACGGAAGCTATTGGGAGAGCGCGCCAGGCAACCAATATGGCCAGCTCACCAAGGTCGGCGAAGCGCGTTCCGAAGGCCAAGAGTCCGAGTCCTTCCTCGTGACGAACCCGCAGTATCATCAGCCCAAGATGTCTTGGTTCACTGAGATGAAGCCCTTCCTCAACTTCCTCATGCTCATCATCCTATCGATGTTTCTTCTCTTCTGGTTCCTCGGCCACAAGTCTTCTCCCGAAGAGCGCATTCCTATCCCGGATTGTCCAGAGGGTACGATCGCATATGGAGTTGAGCAGGGTGATACGTGCTATGCTATCGCCAAGAAGGCGGGCGTGAGTGTTGATGATATCATGAAGAAGAATAAGGATCTCGATTGCGAAGCACTCATGATTGGGGATCGTATTTGCGTGCCTGGCAAGAAGAGCGTTGATTGAGAGTTGTACCGTGTTTTGTGGAATGGTGTACAGAGCATCCGTCGCTGGGTAAGACCAGTTATCGGCAGATGATGGCGCACGGCCTGAGCTATCTCGAGACTAAACTGCGTGAGGTTGGAGCCGGTCTTAGACAGAGCTACTTTTCAGCAGGCCATCGTCCATGCTAAGAGGTGTCATGGCATCGATAACGATCAGCTCTGACATATTGGGTGGCTTTCATAGCAACAATATTGCAAGCAAGTGCTGTTCAATGGATGTTTAACAACTCCTGAACCAGTCTTTGGATATCTCTGTCCAATTGCTTGGTGGTGAAGCGTCGTGTGCTTTTTTAGAGCGTCTCTATCAACCAGCCAACGTCATGAGGGGGCCTATCAATGGCCACTCATTGGGTGCCATCTGTGTCATCATGCACGTTAGCTAGTGCAGCATCTCGACCGACGTGTGCCAACAAGCCAAGACCTGGCCTGTAGCGTTGGGTTGCATTGCGTTGCATTTATCCGATGTCTTTAGCGATGCCTGTCTCAGAGACAGAAGAAGAAGAAGAGCCAGGCTTGAACGAGGTGATGATCATCACAACAACAATATTCGGAAACAGCAAGAGAAGAAGAAACAACTTCAACAGCTTCCCATTACTACATATGTCAAGGGCGGTCAAGCTTGAGCTTCTTCTTCGGTCACATTTTAACCTGTCGAGGAAATCATCACCACAAAAAAGCCCCGCGCTAGAGTGGAATAGAACAGAAAACGAGGGGCAACATCAGACCCTTGGAAGTTTTTTGGTCGCTGCCTACCAACCAGCATCGCAGGTGGTTGGAGCGGGGCATGGGAATTTTTTTTTCTCTTCCCTCTACTAATTTCGATTCGACCCGAGGACCCCAAATAATTTAAAATTTTCGGACGCGGGTCCCTCGCGATTTATTTTTCTTTCTCTTCATCCAACTATAAACCTTCGGGTTCTTTTCCTCTTTTCCTCTTTTTCCTTTTTTTATTTTCTTCTCTTTTCTACGTCGCTCAAGCTTCCGACTTAGAAAATAATCATGGATAAGGGGAAGCTTGCTCAGCTCCTTGAGGGGAGCCAAGTCCGTAAGTTATTGCCTTTCTGTCAACCTCAACACATTCACCAGCTGCAAGCTTTGCTCTGCTCTGTGTGTTGTCTCGCTACACAAACTCTGAAGCTAACTTGCTCTCTCTTCAGCCAACACTGAGCAGGTCAAGGCCGTCACCGCCGAGCTCCAGAAGAACTTCTACACAAAGCCCGAGTCGCTTCTCGCCCTCGTCGAGATCTCCCTCACACATGGAGATGCCGGTGTTCGACAGCTCGCCTCGGTCCAGGCCCTCCGTCTGATTCCCAAGTTCTGGGAGAAGACTGCCCAGGACCAGCGACAGCTTGCCCGCAACCACCTTCTCGAGGGTGTCCTCAAGGAGTCCTCCGCTGGTGTCCGCCACTCTCTCGCCCGTCTCATCGCCGGCATCGTCAGCGCTGATATGGAGAACGGTGAGGGTGAGGACTTCCTCAAGCAGCTCCTGCCCCTCAGCAACAACGACAACGTTGTTGCCCGTGAGGTTGGCTCATTCCTCCTCTACGCTATCCTCGAGGAGGACCCCACACACTTCGCCGACAACACACACGATCTTCTCAAGCTCTTCCAGGCCCGCATTGAGGACCCTGAGAGCAAGGAGGTCCGCATCAACATCGTCCGCGCTATTGGTGCTATCCTCATGATTATCGAGCCTGAGGAGGACCCCCAGTCCCTCAAGGCCATGCAGGGTTTCGTTCCCAGCCTGGTTAACATTCTCAAGGCTACCGTTGAGGCCGAGGATGAGGAGAGCTACAAGATTGTCTTCGAGGTCTTCCACTCTTTCATCGCCTACGACTCTTCCCTCCTTGCTGTCCACCTCCGAGATCTCCTCTCTTTCATGATCGAGCTTGGTGGAAACGTCAACGCTGAGGAGGATGCCCGATCTCAAGCCCTTGCTTTCCTCATCCAGTGCGTCCGCTACCGACGCATGAAGATCCAGGGCATGAAGGATATGGCTGCTGAGCTCATGGTCAAGGCCATGCACATCGTCACCGAGCTCGACCCCGAGGACGACGAGGAGGACCTGTCTCCTGCTCGCACTGCTATCAGCCTCATCGATACTCTGTCCAACGAGCTTCCTCCCCGACAGGCTATTGTCCCTCTCCTGGAGCAGTTCCCCCACTTCGCTGGCAACAACGACCCCAAGTACCGTATGGCTGCCATGCTCGCTCTCGGTAACGCTGCCGAGGGTGCTCCCGACTTCATTTCTACTCAGCTCCAGCCTCTTCTCCCCTCCATCATCTCCCTTCTTGAGGACTCCGAGACTCGCGTCCGACACGCCTCTCTTGTTGGTCTGATCCACCTCGCTGAGGAGATGGCCGATGAGATGTCCTCTCACCACGAGCAGATCATCGCCTCTGTTCTCAAGAACCTCGAGGCTGCTTCTCAAGGTCCCTCTGACAAGAGCAACGTCAGCATCATCCGCTGCGCTTGCGGTGCTCTTGACACCTTCGGTGACGGTATCGACACCAAGATCATGGCTCAGTACGGCCCCAACCTGATTGGCCCCATGGTCCGTCTTCTCGACCACGAGGACTTTGGCGTCAAGGCTGCTGCCGCTTCCGCCATTGGTGCCATCGCTTCTTCCATGGAGAAGTCTTTCGAGCCTTACTTCAAAGACGTCATGACCTCTCTTGGCAAGTTCGTCTCCATCAAGGAGGGTGAGGAGTCTCTCGACCTCCGAAGCTCCACCTGCGACAGCTTGGGCCGCATCGCTATGGCCGTCGGCTCTGAAGCTTTCCAGCCTTATGTCATGGACCTCATGTCCGCCAGCGAGGAGGCTCTCAGCCTCGACAACCCCCGCCTCAAGGAGACCAGCTTCATCCTGTGGTCTAACCTGTCCAAGGTCTACCACGAGCAGTTCGACCACTTCCTTCCTGGTGTCTTCAAGGGCCTTTTCTCTTCCCTCGAGCTTGAGGAGGAGGAGATTGAGATCCCTGGCGTTGACGCTAGCCAGCTCGGTGATGGTTCTATCGTTGTTGGTGGCAAGCGCGTCAAGGTCAAGGCTCCCGAGAATGCCGACGATGCTACCATCGCCACCGGTGGTGACGAGGACTGGGATGATATCGAGGACATTGACGACCTTGATGATCTCGGTGCTGTGACTGCTGTCGCTCTCGAGCAGGAGATTGCTCTTGATGTCCTTGGCGATGTCATCTCCAACTCTTGCAACAGCGCCAACCTCGAGACCTACGTCGAGCAGACCATCGAGAAGGTTTCTCCCTTCACCGAGCACACATACGAGGGATGCCGAAAGACTGCTGTCTCTACCCTCTGGCGCACCTACGCCCGTGTCTTCCAGGTCTGGGAGGAGGGCTCCGGTCTCAAGTGGGAGGCTGGTCTCCCTGCCAAGCACACTCCTCCTACCTCGCTCATCTCCATGGGCCAGGCTCTTGAGAAGGCTACCATGACCATCTGGTCTGATGACAGCGAACGGTTAGTGAACCCCCTCTTATTTCCATTTCTTTCTGCCAATATGATGAATACTTCGCGTTATACCCAGCTCACTCAGAGGCAAATGCCGTTGCTGAGAACACGTTTGATCTACTTCTGATTCATGGCACTGTTACTTCTTGTTTCTTGCACTCTTGATTTGAATCATCCGCTAACAGTCTTACAGCACCGTCATCACCGACATCAACCGCAACATCGCCGCCACCCTCAAGGCATGCGGTCCCGCTATCCTCACCTGCAAGGACGGTTTCCTCCAGGAGATGGTCTCGGTCGTTGGTCTTATCATTACCCGATCGCACCCCTGCCAGCAGGATCTCGGTGACGAGGAGGAGGAGCAAGAGGTTGACGCCGGCTCTTCCGAGTACGACTGGCTCGTCATTGACACCGCTCTTGACGTTGTCGTTGGTCTTGCTGCCGCTCTTGGCAGCAGCTTTGGTGAGCTCTGGAAGATCTTCGAGAAGCCCATTCTCCGACTTGCCAGCTCCAGCGAGGATCTCCACCGATCCACCGCTGTCGGCACCATTGCTGAGATCACCAAGTACACCGGTGAGGCTATCACTCCCTTCACCGAGTCTCTCGGCCAGGCTCTTGTCCGCCGCCTGACAGACCCCGACCCTCTGGCCAAGTCTAACGCTGCTTACGCCATTGGTCTCGTTGTCCTCAACTCCTCCGACACCAGCAAGACTTTCCCCATGTACCCTCACCTCTGGGAGAAGCTTGAGCCTCTCCTGACTGTCAACGAGATGCGCATGACCGACAACGTTGCCGGTGCCGTCTCTCGCATGATGGTCAAGAACCCCAACAACGAGTTTGTTTCTCAGGCCCTTCCTGCCGTTGCCAACATCCTCCCCCTCCAGGAGGATTTCGAGGAGAACGCCCCCATCTACGAGAACATCTACAACCTCTACCAGCACTCCAACCCCACCGTCGAGCAGCTCACCCCCCAGCTCCTCGGCATCTTCGAGAAGGTCCTCAGTCCCCCCGAGGAGCAGCTTGAGCCCGAGACCAGACAGATCCTCCAGCAGACCGTCCAGATGATCTACAAGGCCAAGCCCGACCTCCTGGCCAACAACCCTGGCCTCCTCAAGCTTGCCAACATCCAGTAAACTTTGTTGCGTGGCATAGCAGCATCATGACTTGACGACTATTTCGGAATGGTGGTTTATATACAAAAAAGGGAAAGTGACGAACTACGATATGATTTGACGAAGAAAGAAAAAAGTTACAGACACGCTTATAGATAGCGGCGTGTCGTTGATAGAGTTTACACCGTGGATAGTACACACATGCTTACACGGTCTAGCATGGGGGAAAATAAACGACAAAGGGAATGAATGGTAAACAAAAGGGAAAAAGGATTATAGGGATGGCAAGCGCTGGGATTTCTGACGAAGCTAAATATAGGCTTCGGGGACTTTTGATACCTAGGATTAGAAAGATACCTTTCCATATGGACATCTTGTTTCTTCAACTATGAATGTGAATGATTTGGTGAACATCAGGGTTGAATAAGACTTGATACGTATTAAACACAACTGCAAAGCATACTCTTATTGTGTATTTAATCTCAAGTGAAAGCATGTCTTCCCGACATGATAACGCCATAGAATGCTAAAAAGGACCTAGATACAAATCACCAAATCCTCTTTGCAACCATCTCATACCTCGAAACCTTTTCAAAATCATCCTTCTTGTTCTTATCCGTCGTCTTCTCGACTCTCTTCCCCGGCCCCTTCCCACCTTTGAGTCCTTCGTTTCTATCAGCGTGCACCCACCTTTGTCTTTCCTCGCCGACTTCGACCTGCCCGAATCCACCGACGCGACGAGCACCAGGTGTGTCGAAGGACTCTTGCGCACGACCCTGATGCTCCTTGCGCTTCATATCCGCGTAGCGGTTGCGTGAGTATTTGAGTAGGAGCATGCCGAGCAAGAGTTTAAGAATGAGAAGGACGAGGAAGGCGATGAAGAACACGACTACCATGGTGACGGCAGCAATAACGTCGTCTGATGTCCAGGAGTACCAGGGACGGGAGTTGAGTGGTGAACCATAGGGGTAGCCGTACGTTGCGCGGCCGAGGGAGTCACGAATCAGGGAGTCGAAATGATTGAGCGCTGCGACTATGGCGGGAGATGAAGGTGTCGCGGATTCGGAAGTGAGGGATGTCTGTGTTGATTCGGGGATGGGCATGGGCATTGGGAGGTGGGTGGAGAGAAGCATGTGGTAGGTTTGGATGGAGGCACGGATGAAGAGGCATGAGAGCGGTATGACTGCCAGACCTAGCCGTTTGGTAAGAGATGGTGTCATAAAGGCCTGTGCTTGTTAGCCAGAGTTATCAAGGGAAGACAAAAGGAACTTACGTTGGTGTAGTAGTCTTTGCAGAGGATGTCGAGAATACGGCTGTAGAACGCTGGCTTCATATTGTTGAACTTTGTAACGTAGGCATGTTTGATAGAGTCAACAAGCATCTCACTTCCAATAACAATGAGGAACGGAGACAGAACTTCACCCGACATGAGCCAGGATGGAAGCACTGTGAAGCTGTGAGGAAGAATAGACGGGTTATGCAGCGGCACAGAGGCGTCGTCAAATGATGACTCGGAGCCGGCACCAGGGACACTCAATCCACCGACCTCAACGACATTTCGCATACCAATAATGAGAAGCATGATCCAAAGTTGGAACCGCTCAACGATATCAGCACAGGTCAGCTGGAAAAGGTTGTCTTTTTCGAAGCGCTTGAAGACAGTGCTCTTGATCTCGACGAATTGATTCGAAAGAAGAAGAGTCAGGAGGGCGTTGGAATACGAGTTGACAGCGACGTTGAGCGTAATGACCTGGTAATACAATGCTATTGAATGAAGACAGCAATACGCCAACGCCAGCATGAACATGCCTAGCGGGAGCAGCACCTTTGATCGACCAGAGGCATTGCGGGAGAGCGTTTCTGTGCTGAAAAGACATTCAAGGATATCCTGGCCGAGAGCTGAAAGAAGACGATCGCCAACTTCAAGAATGTTGTAGATGACGTAGAGTTTGATGGCAGACTGGGCTCGGATGAAGTGGTACATTCGGCTTGCGTCGAGGGTCATGAGGGCCAATGAACTGCAGATAATAACCGCGCCTTGGAGAAGATCAGCTTTGTGGAAGGCTGATAGATTCGAAGGCATGGACTTGGTCCTCCTGTGACGAAACGCTCCAGATCTGGGCTGAGATCGAGATGGTAAGGGCTTGAAGTGGGCGTTTGCGTGTGGTTTAAAATCGTGCTTCTTCTCATCGCTCGAACGACCACGAGGACGACTCTCGCTGCGCGATCTTCCCTCATCGGTGGTGGTCTCCTCTGTACTAGCAGGCCGTGTAGTTCGTCCCCGTCTCCAAAGTCTCCCTAGACCGTACCAGACATAATCGACGAGCCATCGAATCTCCTTAAGAACCAGATAGCCCCACCAACGAACCAGCACACCAACAGCTAGGGTGAAACGCATAGGAAGAATGGTGAAGTTGTACAACCAAGCATCAAGACATGCTAAGGCTCCAAAGTTGAGTGTGCGCTCGAGAAATGGTGGGAGAAGAAGCACATTCTTAAGGCGCTCGAACTTGACAGCATTGGACTCGTAGGGGATATCGTAGGCATGGGATTGGTGAATGTATAACGGACTAGGTCGCTGGGCTGCCAATTCGAGCTGTAGATGTGTAGGTAATGACATGGGAGGTAGAGGAATGATAGGTGGAATTGGCGAGGGCGGTCGTAGGCCATCGGTCTGGACGGGGATGGCTGTTGCAGGTGTTGGTCGAGTACTGTTAGTAGGAGACGTTGCACCTGCACCATCAAGATTCAGATGAAGAGACGTAGGACGGCCAGCGGGATTGAAGGAAGAGTATCTTCGTGGCGAGGACCTTCCGGAATCACTTGCGTGTACACGACTTGTAGGAGGAGTGGACAGAGTGCGCGCTCCAGGAGACGGTCGTCGTGGGATTTGAAGATCCCATAGCCCAAGGCCAGTACTCCCCGCTGAGCGAGCCTCCACAGCGACACTATTCGGTTGCAGCGCAGGGAACGCCTCGAGGGGTTGGTGGCAGTCTACACGCATGGTTGACTGTCTTATAGCGTCGCGCTGGTCGAGAAGATGAGAGACAGAGTCTTGATCTATTGACCTCCGTTGAGGAGCGGGGGCGACGGGAAGAGATTCGGGAGAGTTTGTGAGGCGCTGCATCTCGGTTGCGGAGAGACGACGAACATTTGGGTTTGTCGTGTTGCTTATCGTGCTGCTACGACTGGCCCTTCCAGAGGGCACCGCCGTTTCGAGATCCGTATCCTTTGGCGCATCGTCCGTCTGCTGCTGAAGTTGATCATCTTGCTGCTGCTCGTCGTGGTCATCTTCGACCGCTGGTTCGGAGATGGAGGATGAGCTGGAGTGGATGCGACGCATACTACCGCTGGATCCTTCCTCGGAGGAGTGATCCTCGTCCGAGGGGATCGTGGGGAGTTTGGTGGTCTGCTCGTCGGCGCATGCTGACGGAGGAGGAGTCGAGGATGGGGATAGAAGCGGTGGGAGATGATGAGGTTGGATGGTATCGACGGAGGCGGCCATCACGCGGGTTTGTGCTCCTGAAGCATGTTTTTGTTATCCTCTGATTGTAGAATGAGCGTCGTGGGAGAGGATTAAGTCAATCGAGATCGAGGTTCTGTCGTGTGATGAAAGGAGAGACACAGAACTACGTTGCGATTGCGGCCGTCAGCATCACTGGCTGGCTGAGTACAGTACGAGACAAGACAGACAGAGCTGAGGTGAGCTGGCAGTGAGTGCGCCACAGTGGAGTCTCCCCTGAAGGTCACTGAAACTTTGGGGCAGTGGGGGTTCCCGGTCAAAGCAAGGTTGTGTCAGTGGCTTGAGTTTCCAAGGATCTGGATTGCCGAGACGGGAAGAGATGGATTTGAGATTTGAGATCTGGTCTTACTTGGAAGCGCATTTAATACAATATTAATTCGCTTAATAAAGATCCATAGTATGCATGGCTACATGTGGTGATTGCGATTGTACTCTGATCGTCAAACAGCCATTACATGGACACCAAAATCGACTCAGATTCCACTTCTAACACAAGACAAGACAAGACAAAGTTTAAACCAAGAATGTCTCTCTATTAAAGGTTCATTCTTACTCTAAAATATGAACAGTATGGTATCTACTTATTTACATCATAAATCATTCGTTTCCATTCTTTAAATCAGGTGCTCGTCGAACCACTGAACAGCCTGGAGGAAAGCCTGCTCCTTGGCAAATCGCTTGGCCTTGTCCTTGAGATCGCTTCGCACAGCGAAACCGTGCTCGACGTGAGAGTACAGGTTGATCTGGAAAGGCTTGCCGGTCTCGATAAGGATCTCCTCAGAGCGGTGTCGTAGCTCGGTGGAGAAGAGGCTGTCGGTCTGGGCGGCGGCGATGGAGAGAGGTCCCTCGATGGCCTTGAGCTCATCCTCCTCGACGAAAGAGGGATGAGCGACGTAGCCAACCTTGATACCCGCCTTGTAGTTGCGGATAACGTACTATTTTTCTATCAGCCAAATTGTTTTTTTGAAGTACAGACTTGAGGGGCTTACCTTGGCGCCGAAGCAGTATCCTACAGCTCCAATGTTGGTAATACCCTGATCCTTGAGGTACTGGATAGCCTCAACAACAATGGGGTCGACCTGAGCGGGAGTGTGGGGGTTATTGCCGTTGGCACCCTTGGTGATCCAACTCATGATATCGATGCCCGCGGGAGGGTAGGGCAGGACATCGCCGTTGAAGAGGTCGGGAATGATAGTAGTGTAGCCATTGGCAGCGAATTGATCGGCCATGAGCTTGCTGTTGTTCCAGATACCAAAGATGTCAGCAACGTAGACAATTCCAGCGCCCTGATGCGCCTTGCCCTCGGGAGCAGTCGCAAGGTAAGCGTCAAGACCGCTGGGAAGCTTAATCATCTTGCCAGTGGGCTCGCCTCTATGAGAATCCCTCAGTCAGCATTCAAATTTGGGGGCAGTACCCGAGACAATGGGTTAGGTGCTTACTCGTGGCGCACACCCTCTGTGCAGCACTTTCCGGGTTGGTTAGAAGCCATTGTATCTAGATTTTATAAGTGTTGTTGGTATTATCAACGAGGCGGAAAATGAAGCTATAGATGCTGTAGAATAGAAGATATTTTTCTTCGGAGGATAGTCACCCGAGTTATATAAAAAGATCTGAACTTTCCACCCAGGCCCAAGCGGACCCCATTTTCCGTCCGTGACGCAATGGAACCCGATAGATATCAGAGAGCTTCGTGGCACGAAAATGCCGATAATGGTACCAAGTTTACCCCACAAAGCGGTGCCGTTTCGCATGAACCCTTCAGTTTTACTGCCAAGATCCATCAGATACAGAGTTCTAATTGGTGAGAGAAGGAAAAGATGGGCCTTTCAATCTATCCACGGTGAAGCTGTTTTCTGAGGCTGGTGTTTGATGGGAACTTGGATGTCTTATTTCCGTATTTCCTGTGTTTTTATGGGCTTGTTGTTTCTTATGTCCGTGTGTCCCCAAGCTAGAGATTTTTACTGTATGCTCCACGGGATGCCGGATTATAAATCGACGTGGAGTTATGGAGGTATCGTCGGATTCATGGTGGGAATTGCCGTGGTTTGTTCTTCGGTGCCGGAGTCGGCATTTAGAGTACGGCAACCATACAAAAAAAAAAAAGAACGTGGCTATTACGGATTTAAAACTTGACAAATCTATAGGCTTCATGTGGGATGCCGAAGATGCGCGACAGAAGTCTGGATAGGTTGTAATTGTCGCAGGTAATTTCCGTAATATTCCCGCGGTATTCCAAATCCTCACTTCGACCAGATACCAGTTGGATCAGCGTCATTATTCGTTTGGTATCATTATTATGCCCCCCAGAGCGGTTAATTCTATTACACCATAAATTCCATTACTTTTGTCGAATTCCCTTTGGTTTTCTCTTCTTGAACACCACCGTCTGTACTCCCGACTCAGCTTCCTCGGGCTCTGGCTTTATCAGAGGTTCAACATCCGGAGCTTCTGTCTTGACAGTCGGCGTCTCCTCTTCCTTAATCGGCGTGATTTGTTCATCGCCTTCCTCCTTTTTGACATCCTTTGTATCCTCTTCTTCCTTGACTGCTTCCTCCTTTACCGCGCGAGGTGTAAACGTTGACCCGCTTAGAAGCGCATCCAGCTCGTGGTCTTCTTGTGGCATCGCTTTCGAATCTCGTCCCCATCGCCTAGGTTTCTTGAACAATCCTTGCATAACATTCTCTTCTTCCTTTTCATCTTCTGTCGCTTCGCGCTTCCGCACGCCGTTCGCTCTGGCCTCAACCTTGGCCTCTCCATCTTCTTCCTTTTCGATAACCCTTACATTCGTAACTGTCCATTCTCCTGGCATAGCCATCTCGGGTCGGAAAGCGCTGGGCATTGCGACGCCCATCTCGGCGAGTTGTTCCCTCTGCTTCTTGAGCGACGCTTCGGACGGTGCGCTTGGCTGTGTGCGCGGCGCAGGTCTCGAAGGACCAGCCGCCGATGACGATGAAGATCCTGAAACGACTCCATTGAGGCGAGCGATCTCTTGCTTTGCGCGTTCCTTCTCGCGCTCTTCGCGCTCGTGGCCGCGGTGCAGGTCGCGCAGGAAACGCTTGAGGGCGCCTTGATGCTTTGCGGTAGATTCGTGGTTCTGGCGCTCGAGTTTCGTATCGCGGACGTAGATTTGGCAGTGCTTGCACCAATATTTTGGTGTGGATTTCCAGTATTCGGACATTTTGTAGTTGTGATGATGATGTTGCTTGGAGGAGCTTCTTTTTGAGATTTGGTGATTTGAAAGTCAAGATGCTTATGTCACTGGGAACTTTGAGCACGGGCCATGTGAAGCTACAGGGTAAGCTTTCTGCGTTGGATGATGAACGAGTGCAGAAACGGAGGTTAAACACGACCTGATATCTGAGTCAATTGCAATTGTAGCAAAAGTCCTCGTTGTCAAAATCGGTCCTGGAATATGCCTTTTCTTT
This sequence comes from Fusarium transvaalense, assembly GCA_013623685.1. NCBI lineage: Eukaryota > Fungi > Ascomycota > Sordariomycetes > Hypocreales > Nectriaceae > Fusarium > Fusarium transvaalense. The sequence continues at coordinate 25,206 of JABFFG010000444.1, forward strand.
GGAAGTTGATTTGGAGTGATGGGATTAGCAACGGAGCGCTGCTGTTTAAGTTCCATGGATATCCCCTCATATTGAACACAGCCAACGACCTTGGTGCAACAATCGAAGTTCGAAAGGCTTCACTTGTAAGTGTTTTGATCGTCAAGTAGAATATTGCACTCGGTAGTCGTTGGATTCATCGTTGTCTGCTTGTTATCTGTGGCCAAACCCTCTCCGTAGGTATCATCCTGCGTGAGGTCTACACGTAGAAACCCGACATTAAATACTGGTATGGATAGCAGATATAGTGTGAGATGCTCACAACGAGGCCTGGCTCAGATGGACTAAGAACAATGAACGCTAAGATTATAACCTAACATCTTTCTGGCTTGGTCATGTTCTGTGAGAGCCAATGAATAGGGCGCTTGTTCTTCACATTACTTAACTCAAGTCTAATGACGTAGTTGAAGCATTCAGCCTTTGCGATAGTCTCGGCAGTTGAGACATAATGTTCAAGCAAGACAACCGTAGCGTTCATGAGTCGGAAGTCAAGCCTAAAGGCCATAGTCTACCTTGTTAAGCAGGTATCGCTTGGTCTCGGCTCAGTCTCCGTGGTTCTCTCGTACGGTCTCAGATGAACAATCCGTTCAGATATATCGTCGGCCTGCGTCGTCGCATCTAAACGACTTACACGTATCACATCGACATCGAGAAGTCTCAATCAACTTTTGCTGAATTGAGTTGCATAGACTACTACAGGGTCCAACGAACCCCAGACCAGTTTGGTCACTTTGTTCGCCCACACTGGGACCCTGGATTTGTGCCTGCAGAATCGATCGGCGAAGGGTCCATAACCTCCTCTCTTGTGGGAATACCAATGTTGTCAATTACCTTATCAGAACCAGAAAAGTGTTCACAGTAAATAAGCTTAATTAATTGGCAACACTTTCTTTTATGGGTAGTCCAAAGTCTGTCTTGATGCTGTTATGTCGTATCATGGATCTTGCCCAAGTGAAACCTTTGATACATGGTTAGCTTAACCGAGCATGGAAGTTTTATGGTCCTTGTTCCAGTGGAGCTTCGGCTGAATAAAATACGATAATACCGTATCCGTACAAAGTGAAAATACCGCAGTTCACATGGATGTTCAGCTCAATTCTTGGCGCTTACAGCGTGTCATGAAAGAGTTGCTCGTTCGCCGCCAATAAGCGCACCATAAGGAGAATGAAGGGGGTTGATTACAATTGCCTGATCTGGGTCTGGAGCTAGCTGTGATTCGGTATTAAGCACTACTACTACTACTATTGTATGTATGTATGCATCGGATAATCCGTAGGAGAGAGGCGGTGGTGGCGGTGATGGACTTTTTCTGTCCGGTGTGGTGGACTGCAATGGACGAAAGAGGCAAATAAATAAATGCCCATGGAAAACTTGGCGTTGCTCTGCCTTTGAGCCTCAAGCTAAACTCTGGGCGTTTTTGAACGACAAGCCATGGCATTTATTGATGAACTGTTTGTATACAACATTTTCGTTGTTATATATTCTTCAGTCTACTTGTTTTGACGAAATAAAAATGCCCTGTTTCAAACGAAACCTTTATTACTGGATACCATCATGGGTTCTGGATGAATGAATTAACGGCTGGTTATTACTACGGCTCAAGGTATAGCCAACTTTCATTTCATTATGTAAAACGAAAGAAATGAATGGATGAATGTGTGTCAGTCTCAGTTTGTTGCCTCTGATGATCCATTGTACTCTTCATCCAAAGGATCGGGGTCCATGCAATGCCCATATTTGTTTGGTCCGGCTTAAAATGCCGCTTCCAGGTCTAACTGGACTGAACTGACTCTCTCTGCCAAACAGACAGCCCGTCCTTGAGAGAGAGACGAGAGCAGCGGAAAGCCCGTTTAGTCAAGCCGCACCATGTCTTTTCCCTTGTATCCACACGCAATCCTTTAACAAATCACGTATTGAAGTTCCTTGAAAACTCTGAGGTCCCTGGGTGACTGGGGGATCCACTGGCTCGGTTTGCAGCGCCTTTCCCGCAAGAGGCATCACGTGAAGAGACTAGCAAGAGTTGCTTCAAGGGTGTACACGTGATCCTTTCCCCTTCACAGCTGAAGAAAAAAAGACACTGATTCTGTGACGTCAGATGTCCTGATTCTTTTCCTTTCCAGATTTGGACTAAGTTGTTAAAAAAACCTCCGATCGACATTGAAGAAAATGAGATTTTTATAAGTCAATCAACATCTTTTCAAGGGTCACAACGATACGTACCCTCTCTCTTACAACAACAACGGCCATGCACCAAAGATCATCTGAGGAGAAGCTTATTATTTGGGGGTCAAAGACGCGTTTGATGAACGGACTCTTTCAAGGTGCTTGTTTGATGGAGTACGAGCGCGGTCGGACGAGTTGAGTCTTTGATGGTGGAGTAAAAAAGAAGTTGCCTCCACCTCGTTCAATATCGACGATATCCACACTCTTGCTCGAACTACTCTTACACGACCCATAATGACGCGATGCTTCACTCCAATTCTCACCTTTGAGCAAGGGTTCAGAAACGTCTCAATCGATGTTGACCCACTGGAACTCTCAAGACTCCACTGAAAGAGAGAGAGAGCCATGTCTCGACTCGACTCTCTCTGTGCGGAGTGGGATTGAGTCCCTCAGCCAGTCAGTCTTGCCTCCGACCTGTTGGATCGTCGATAAAACCCTTTGCTCTCGCTCTCACTTGAGTCCTTTTCTTCTCTCTTTTCCCTTTTCTTTTAGTATCCCTTTCTCTCTTTTCTCCTCCACATGTCCATCAACCCCGGAACTTCATCTGAGGGTAGTACGTGTTTCTTGATCTGAGCTTCAACTAACACCACCTCAACTCGGCCGAATACAACATGTCTTCTGAGGACGGAGAGAAGGTCTCCAAGAGGGCTGCCAGCCCCCTTGCTGACCCTGGAAACGATGGCGACAACGCTGATGGTCTTCATCGCCGACTCAACAACCGACAGGTGCAACTCCTCTCCATCGGAGGCACTGTTGGTACCGGTCTCTTCATCGGTATTGGTGCCGGTTTGGCCAAGGGTGGCCCCGGTAGTCTTCTTGTCTGCACAGCCCTCTACGCCATGGTCCTCGGTCTCACCAACAACTCTATCGCTGAAATGAACACTTATATGCCTGTCTCTGGTGGTTTCATCCGTCTCGCTGGCCACTGGGTCGACGACGCCCTCGGTTTCATGGTTGGATGGAACTTCTTCCTTTACGAGGCTCTTCTGATCCCCTTCGAAATTGTCGCCCTGAACCTGGTTGTGTCATTCTGGACTAAGAACGTTACGGAAGCTGGTCCGACTGCTGGCTTCATCATCGCTGTCATCATCGCATATGGGTAAGGCTTTTTTTCGAACTGGAGTCGCATCCTGATGTACATTCACGGATGGGGCTCTATAGTTCTCTTCCATCCTCTGCCTCCCTTGTCCAAGGTTATGTTGTGAACGTATGCTAAACTCTTCGTCTACTCTTCTAGTGTGCTGAATCTTCTCGCTGTTGGTATCTTTGGTGAAGCTGAATTCTGGCTGGCCCTCGGCAAGGTCCTCCTCATCTTCATCCTCTTCATGTTTACCTTTGTGACTATGGTCGGGGGTAACCCTCAAGGTGACGCCTATGGCTTCCGCTACTGGTCCAACGTGCACGACGCTTTCGCTACATTCCGATCTGAGGGTGATCTTGGCCGTCTCGAGGGCTTCATGGGCGCCCTGGCTTCCGCTGCCTTTTTTGTCGTCGGTCCCGATTATATTTCCATGGTTGCTGCCGAGTCTAAGCACCCTAGCCTATATATCAAGACCGCCTTCAAGACCGTCTACTTCCGATTTGGTCTCTTCTTCATCGGTGCTGCCTTGACTTGCGGTGTCGTTCTTAGCCACACTGATCCTACTCTTGTTGGCGTTCACCTGGGCGACGGCTCTGGTCACGGCACTGCTGCTGCTTCTCCTTGGGTCATCGCCATGGCTAACCTTGGTATTGAGGGACTGCCCCATCTTGTGAATGCTCTGCTTTTCACCACCATCTTTTCCGCTGGCAACACCTACACTTACTGCGCGACTCGATCCCTGTACAGTTTGGCCCTTGAGGGACGTGCCCCTCGCTTCCTCCGCAAGACCACCAAGAACGGTATTCCTATCTACTGTTTCGCCGTCACCATGATCTTCCCTCTGCTTGCCTTCCTCCAGCTCGACAGCAGCTCCGCCGAGGCTCTGTCTATCCTTCTCGCTCTCATCACTGGTGGAGGTATTGTGGACTACATCACCATGAACATCACCTTCCTGTTCTACTACCGCGCATGCAAGGCCCAGGGCGTCGACCGCAAGAAGATGCCTTACTTTGGCTACTTCCAGCCTTACTGTGCCTGGATCGCTCTCATCCTCCACACCGTCGTCTGCTACACTTATGGATACACCTCTCTCGCTCCCTTTGACGCCAAGAACTTCTTTTCCAACTACACCATGCAGATCATCGCTCCCTTCACCTACCTCGGCTGGAAGGTTATTCACCGCACCAAGGTTGTCAAGCCCGAGGAGTGCGATCTCGTCTGGGAGCGCCCTGCTATCGATGCTTACGAGGAGCGCGCCATGATTACCGACCCCCCTACTGGTTTCTGGGAAGAGATTGTCGGTCTTGTTGGTATCAAGAAGAACAAGAACAAGAACGCATCTGAGGTACACGTCTGAATGAACGAGCCACCTGGAAGAAATGGTGAAAGAACAGACGCCGCGTCGCAACTGTGCTGAGATGGCAAGCGAGAAGCGAATCGGTCTGCGGATCCGCGATTGAAGAGTCAAGCTTGGCCGATCATTCATCGTCACCTTGATGTAATCGGCAAAGCGCCTCTACGCTGCTTCGCCTGCCAGGTGCAGGCTGTCATTGAACAAGATACCCCCAAATGTCATTCCCGAAAGGTCGAGTGACTGTATAGCATTGATATGTATTGAGCTGTATATACCATAGAAAGAAACGAACATAACGTATTTGACGCATTGAAACATCGACAGATCAACCATTACTGTGAAGTTACCATTAGTTGACATAACATCCTCACGTCCAACAACCCAACACTCAAGTCCAACAGTTCTCAGTAGTACACTACAATTGCCAAGACAAGCACACTGTCAGACCGACCAGGCGGGAATAAAAAGCTTTTCATCTACAACCGAACGGCACAGGTGGAGTCTAACGGCCCGAAAAGCCAACTCCGTCCGGTACCGGCCGCCGAGAAGTGGAGCCCCGTGGAACCGGGTTCAAGACCAACAGTGCCAATAGGCGACCGAGGGACAGTCAATCTGATCTTGTCTGGTCGCTGTAAAATTGACTCGAGACGCATAGATCGATCTCTAGTAAGATATCCTGGTGGCTTTATCTCTTATGCTCTTTATCGTCTCCAACCTACTGTCAAAACGAGGTCAACTTGTTGTTGTATCTCGGCGACATCGTGAATGAGGGCCCGCTGAGCGGACTACCTGAATAGGTAGCCAAGACCGCCGATAGTAACGAGTGGGCTCTCGATCTGCGGCTCTGTAAACCTCGGGGAATTAAGCACAGGGGGAGCATCTAGTTCTTCTTGGCAGTCCCATCAATCTGGCAGATGTTCAATAACAAGGACTTAGCTAAACATTGAGATAGAGCTAGCTATCCAGTCCTTTTGCCTTGGTGCGAAGTAAGAACCCATACCTATTCGTGACAAACCTCTCTTGTCATTGTTTACATATTGCGCTCTCTCACTAAAAATCCATCTCTATTCACCTTGACTGCCTCTATCGTCTAGCACTGCTATGACTGGACAGTTGCACTCGTATTCATCGGCTGGCCATTTTATAACTGCTTGGAACTCTATGTAAAGAAATAAGCATCAAGCACCAGAAAGTTAAGCTTTTTAAAAGAACACACTTCTTTCACATTTCACTGCTTGGAACGCAGGTACTTTGCAACCCTTGGGTTCTGTGGTTCGACGGCCGCGAGAACAGCTTCGCTCAAGCTCCCAAAACTCCAAACTACCGACTTAGAAAACCCACGGGTCTTAAACATCTCTCTAGGGCTTCGATATCAACTATCTGAAGGTCTCTCAAACTTGTACCTCTTCAGCTGTGCCAGTCGTTTCACCGGCATGGATCTCTCACCATTTCCCGATAATATCCACTTCCTCCTCTTTGCATAGTCAAGTGTACTTTCGGCACCCTTCCTGCAAACGAACGGCAACGTGACTTGAGCAACCCAGACCCCAGACCAGTTCTTCATCTCCACCTCTTCCTCAGCAATTTTGTTTGAGAGCCTCTTTCGTTCCGTAAACCTCCCAATAAACAGCCACCTTCGAATCACAAAATCCGGGTTTGTCGGACTGATGGACAGATTCTTTGGGCTACTTAGGTCGCGCGGTATCAATGAACCGTTGCGTACAAGACATTTGACCGCTTCAAACCGACAATGCAAGATGGCGGCTTCTAAAGGCGTTCCGTGGTCAGTGCAGTGGTGTTCAAGGTCTTTGACTCCAAGCGTCATGATGTTGTTGATCGCATCTACGGAATTCCAACACGCTGCTCGGCAGAGCAAGCTGTGACTTCCTGTGCGTGCGAGACCACAAAGTTGAAGAACTCCATTCTTGGTGAGCCTCCTTCTCACGTACCGGAAGTTTCTTGTAGTTGATACCAATGTCCTAATACCGGCATGGAAGTAGCTCTCAGGCCAGCCTTCGAGCCTGTCGAGGTCCAGTTGGGAACTTCGGTCCAGGACGGCTCTCAGATAAACCGGAAACTTTTCCAAGAATAGATGTTGAAACGCTGATAGTCCGTAGGTGTCTGTCTTATATAGATCGACTCCAAGGTCTAGGAACCGGCAGAACAACCCAACATTGGGCGCATTGTCTGGTGATTCAGCCCATGTCATAAGATTTAACAGATTCCGTCCACTGTCTGTAGCATGTGTTGGCAGCTCTCCAGCGTCTAGGAGAAGATTGACCAACTCCCAATGGTATTTCCGGCAGGCCAGTAGTATAAGGTCACCAGAAGGTGTAGCTGTCTGGTCAAGCCGGGCACCGCGCTCAATAAGAAGCCGGGTAATTGGGTAGAATCCGTAGTAGACTGAGAGATGCAAAGGTGTCTCAATATTGTGGTTGAAGGCGTCGATTTCAGCAGCATGATCAACCAATGCTTTGACTGCTTCCAGGCTACCCATGCGGACAGCACAATGGAGTGCAGTTTCCCCATCACGATCACGCTGATGAACCATGGCATTCAAGGTGCCGGCTCGCGTGACATATTTATTAACACGATGCCATTCCGTCTCAAGTATCTCGATCCTAGCAGCTTTAATTAGTCTCCGTGATTGAGGCCCCCTTCGTCGTTACTCACGTGAATTCTTCAGGCCCTAACGTCCTTCCCTTTAGCGCTTCTAGCAATATGAGAACACCCAGTGTGTTGGAGTGAAGGATGGGTATAGACAAAAGACTGAAATGCATGTGCGAAAAGTCTCCCCCTTCTTCAAGATATCTCTCTATCAGCAGTGGCAGATAATGATTAAGCTTCGGGCGTTCCAAAGCGAGCTCCAAAGCCGTACAGCGGTAGTTTCCCTCCGGGTGGATGATGACTGTAGAAATACGTGCCCTTTTAGCACAAAACCATTCTATCATTCTTTCTTGGCTGTTCCATATAGCTAGTGCGAATGGTGTCATGGCAGTTCCAAGATCGAATTCTGTTGAGCAGCCAAGCTGGAGAAGCTTCTCGCAGCTGTCAACATCCTCCTGTCTCATGGCTAGTTGGAAGCAATTTTCCAATTTCCGCAGTCCAGCGGGCACTTGGGAGAAAACTCGATGCTTGCGCCAGTCCTCAAGAGCAAACCGGTTTTTCCCATCGCGTATTATAATGAGAAGGGACTCACTACCTGCGAAATACTTATGGAAGTCCTTCTTTTCGAAACATCGATTCGTTTCGCAATATGTTATAAGAAGTCCAAATGTTTCCGGTATGTCGTGCACATTCAACGCAGCCACACACATGGGCGTCTTTCCTCCTTTTGACACCATCTTCAGCGCGGTATCTGCTTCCCCGGCGTGCAGAAGAAGTTGAAGAACGTCAACGGCATTATTTCTAGCCGCGCGGTGCCAAATAGTCTCACCTGAGCTGTCTCTGTCAATTGACGACTTGGCATACCGCAGCAAGGCTGACAGGGCCTTCTTGCTACTTGGCTCATCACACAAGTGAATTGGTGTTACGTTATATCGAGCTTTGGCCCGAGCATCCAGTCCAAACGCCAATAAAGCCTCTATAATATCCAAGGACTTCACACTCACGGCCATGTGTAGTGCAGAGTAGTCGGGATTCTCAGGATCAAGCCCAGAAGACCTTATAAGCTTCGAGTGTTCCGTGGCAAGAAATGCTTCCATCCCTTCCTTGTCATTGAGGTTAACGAGTGAGACAATATGGGCCAGAACTTCTGCAGTACTATGCACCTCTGCAAAATTGGACACTCGCTGTTCATTGGTAGTCTTCCAAACTCTTTTGTTGAGATCAAGAGTCTTCTGCCGAAGAATGAACCCGGGTGTGTCTGATCCACGGACATCGCCAAGCGCTTCCACAAGCCGCCCCAGATGTGTTGATAGTTCGGTGGAGGACTGCAGAGCCTGAAAAAGATGTGGTGAATTATAGTACCTCTCGAAACACTCCACATCCTCATAGCTAATACTGACATGAGCCTCAATAAGTAGCCTGGCGACTTGGAGAGTCGAGAAAAAGGGTTCAGAAGACAACGACGCAAGACATAAAATAGTTTCAGAACGAAAAGGCGTCTTCACCTCGGAATTGAGCATGGCTCCCAATGATAGAAGACATTGAACAGTCTGAACTCTGTGCGTGGACGGGAAAGCATTGACTTGGAGGGCTACAAGGGTACGGTAGGAGTTGGAGTCAAGAAATATAGCCCAGCCACCAACAGCATAGTGCAGTGGTGGACCAAAAGTGCTACACAAATCTGGATTAGACCCAGTCTCTAGCAATTCTTGACAGATTCTTTCCATATGAAAAGCAGCCGCCATGTGCAAAGTCGTAAAGTCTGGTCTGAGGACTGTATTGATGGCCAGTGGGAGAAGTTCTGAAGCATTTGGGCGCTGTCCTCGATTTTGTAGATGGAAAAACCTGAGCTGAAAAATGAATGCAACAGCCCAAAGACAGAAGTTAGGGCTCTTGTGTATGAGTAGCTTCTGAACAAGTTGATAGACCCGGCCTTCCATATCCATCCCCTTCTTGAAATTGTATGGCCAACGGTATACTGCCTGAAGATAGGTTTCGTGAACCCTGTTCTCTTCCAGAATGCTGTATATTGTTTGCGCCAGGTTAGATGTCGGGATACCTTGCTCAATAATGTCCATGGTAAGGAAGCGAAGGTAGGTGTATGTGTGAAACTCAAAACCCTGATATAGAGGAACAGCGTAATGCCTCAACTGAATATACTCGGGCTCAAAGGGTTGAGTGTGTAAAGAGTCAAGGTACTCTCGAACTGTAAAGTGTGCAAACTCGATTTCCGTCCTGGATTTTTCCTCAGGAACACGGACCTCGGTGGTTCTAACAAGGCTGCTGCACCACCTTAAAATATCTTCTTCTGAAACAATGTCATCATCTTCAAGGGTATCTGCGTCCTCGTTGAGGGATACGCTCTCGCATAGTTCCCTGAAAGACATGGACGAAGAAACAACCAGTAGCAGCAATGTCTTCTTCACAATTTGTTTCACTTGATCGCTATAGTCTTCAATTCTCATTAAAATGCGGTCGTAGGTAGCAAACAATGTCGGTGGTAATTTGTCCAAGGCTTTTCGACGAGCTTTGTCTGTGGGAAGCTCACACATATGATCGAGCTGGCAGGCTACCCAGCGAAACCTATGACCTGTAAGCAATATTCAACTTTCTATTGTGTCAAGATCGTCGGTAGCTTACATTCCCTTGGCCCCTTCGATCAATCTAGTCATGATGAGGTCCTTGAGTGTTGGATCCCGAATCCTCAGCCTCCTGTTGATGATCCTTTGGCTCAACTCGGAAGCTACATACAGTTGTACGTCTTCGGTTCGGGCTTCAATCTCGATATGTTCAAAATCGTCTTCGATGATTTGCCGAATAGCCACCTCATCTCGACTCAGAAGACTGATGTTGATGACGTCGCCTTTCTGCGATGCTGCAAGCTGTGCTAAGCTCATGACACTTGCTTCAGTGTGGTCGCCACATTCATCAAGCCCATCGACAATAAGGTATACGAGGCTGAAACAAGAAGATAATCGTTGAAGAACCTCTGTGAGTCTCTCTGATGTGGGTTCCGTATGCAGATAGCTATTGTATAACTCGTCGTGAGCTTCTTGCAAGATCTCAAAAGCCTCCTCATTCTGTAGTGCGAGTTGCATGCACAAGGATGAGAGAATTGAGCAAGGATCCTGAGTCTGTGGTTCCCTGTATGTGCAAAAGAAGTATGCAACTGCCTTTTCTGGGTCATTTCCATTTCTCTGTAAACACCCCTCGATCATGGAAGCCGCGAGGACTGACTTTCCCCCTCCGGGAATTCCACTGCACCAAAGCTTGGCTCCAGTTGTGCTATACCATTCGTTGAACTCAACGCCTTGCGTGAGCCAAAGACCCGTAAGTCCATGTCGTAACTTCCGATTGGTCTCGTATTCTTGTCTGGGGTTGACTTTCCCAAAGTCTTTCAAGACTTTATCTCTCTTTCCGTCAAGCACAATCTTTACTTGGATATCCAGAATTTTCTCTGTGGTTTGTTGAACTCCATCTAGTCTATTTTTCATCTCTGATTGTTGAGATAAACAAAGATTTAACTTGACCAGAGAGTCGACTGCAAGGGCTGTATCGATGATTTGCTTGTAGCGTTGAACCTCTAGAATCATGTCCTTGGACTCGGTAGATGTAAAGGGCCATTTCATACGAGTCTGCAGTCTTTCCAAACCAGAATTGGACCTAATAGAGCTGTCAGTACGGGACAGCCCAGTTTCCAGCCTTCTGAGGAGTTGTTGGCAGTCGTGAAGATGGTGCAGTTGAAGGCTGGACTTTTGTTCGTGAGAGGTCTTTGCCTCAAGCGACTCTGTCTCTTCCAAGTCAAAGGCGACCAATTCAAGATTATGAAGAACAACTGAGAGGTCCTTGACTTCACGCATGAGGTTTTCGACTTCTCGCTGCGCTCCTTTGTAACCCTTGGCATACTTGGTACCGGATCGAAAGATGAGGTCAGCGAGAGCAACCAAGCCTGCGATGCTCGCTGAGATGGAGAGCGGATCTGCCATCACGGTTTAGAATAAACGCACTCTGTTGCAAGATGAGGATGGCACATGAGGGGTTTATCTCGGAGCCTGACTTGAGTTTCGGCTGCCAAGGACCTGAAGAGCCTTGTGGTCAACCTGCCCAGCGGGTAACAGAAAAGCTGACATTCGCGCTTTAGGGTATAAGAATAAATGGGCAAAGAGTCAAGAAAAAAATGGAAGAAGCTGATTGAATGATTTTGTCCCTCATGCTATCAGTAGCTAACTTTTCTAGTAGCCCGAGACCTGCATATGTAGGCTGACCAAAACCGCCCCCAATTGACAACGACGGCGACTGATCAGCACGTTAACCTGGGACAAGGCTAATATTGACTTCTGCTTGGATTGATACTAGCCATTATCAAATTTAGGCTTATTCAATAAACCCCCTTGTAAATCTACCGAGTGTCGAAATTATTTTGAAGTACTTTGACTCCAAAGTTCTCTACTTCTAGTTGATACTATTAACATCATCCAAGCCCATAAAGTCATCAGTACCTATCATTGGCTGATCCATCCCAAGATATCCCATATCCAAGAGCGTATAAACATCCGGCATCCCCGTATCCATAGCCTTGAACCAATCATCCGTGAACATTCCTGTGTCAATAGTTTCGCGCATCTCCTGCAGATCCGGTGCCCCCAACAACGAGTCGATTTGACACGCGAAGAAACGAGCTAAATCGAAATAGAGATGCGCTGCTGACGTCGTGGGAAGAAGCTGAACTATCTGATCGAGCAGAGGAATAACACTGATGACTTTCTCTGCGGCCTTGGTATTTTCATCGGGAGTGAGAGCGCCTCGTTTTATAGCCTGTATGTGAAGATTAGTGACCTGAATCAGACTGTCCATAGGTAAAGACGTACACGTAGGACCTCAGTCATGATGTGACAAATCATGAGGTACTGATTATTCTGAAACCCAAGCGCAAGTTCGATCATTGTTTGATCAGACACCAGCAAGTCCAATACACGGCTTGCTACCTCTATTGACTTTCTCTCAATATCAAGAAGGGCCTCTGATGATGACGAGCTATCTTCTGCGGCAGCTATATCTCGGTGAGCTTGGGCGTTGAGGACTAGGATACTGTGGTCCATGTAAAACGCCAGAACTGGGACTGATTTTGCAGATGGCGAGTCGTCTGGTGTGCAACGCTCGTTGCGTAGACGAGTTAGAGTTTCGTAGGACTCTTTGTGCCATTCTAGAATGGAGGATAGTGTTGGGGAGATGCTTTTTCGTTTGTCTACTTGACTCAACTGTTGACGGTTAGCCATGGACATGTATCATATGGTTGCCGAAGTCACGCTTACCAATAATTTTCTTATTTCGATGATTCCGCTTAGCATACGGTCTGTCGGTTCTGCTAACGACCCTTTCCACCATTCTGCCGCAGAGCGAGGAATTTCTTTCCAGTTAACAGAATGCAACTTCCCATTCATAATACCGAAACCTTTATCTGCGATGAGAGTGCGCAGCCATGTTCTTTCGTAATTGCGGATATATCGCCCTCTAACCTCGGATGACGAACTCTCGCATTCTGCATCAACGTATTCTCTTATGACGTCTGGTCTGTTGATGCCCATTTCTCTAGCTAGTTGTATTGCCTGTATTGGTCAGTATCTGACGTTTCACTACGATCTTGTGGACCTTTCACTTACATGGCTGAGGGATATAGATGAAGAATCATCTACTTGTGTTGGAGACACAGGTGCCCAGTATTGCATATTGACAATGGCTTGAATGGTTGCAAGAGACCTTACCGCAGTGGCGATAGACCATCTGACATTGCCGTTGGCTAGGTTCATCAGAACGGGGTAGATGGCTCGATCTCGAGGACGGGCCGACATGGCACATCCGAGAGCGCAGATGACGGAGAACAGGGTGAATGAGTTTGCATAGACATATTCGATGGTATGTAGTGTAGCGTCGAGAAGGCCTACTAGTGGATTACGGGTTTGGAAGAAGCTGAAAATCATTAGATAATGAAATATAGGAGAATCAAGATAAGCTGACTTACAGTTGGAAATACACAGTTGCATCACTGTCATCGATTAATCGAGAAGCAAGTGGGTCACAAGTAGCCTTTTCCAACTTGAAAGGACAGTCAACTGACTGTGAAGCCAGAACATCCCAGTCTTTCTGCTGTGCTCTATGTGATGCTGGCAAGAATTAGAAGAAATCCAACGAGATTTATCTCAGATACAGCTTTCAACTTACAGAAATAAGCACCAAGTCGCTCTTTGATCGGCGCCATAATGGCTTCCCTCATCCCAGGCTGCATCGGCATCTGAGATCGTAATCTCTCACACTGAGCAGACGTATTTGTCGCAATAGCAGACGTGACAATACTTAGAGGTGAAATTAGGTCTTCGGGCTTTTCAAACTCGTCTTCTTGAACCGGCGAAGCTGGTTGAGCGGACTGAGATGTATCGCGACTATCAGAAGAAGCTTGTGCTTGTGTCCATGGCGTTCCTCTAATGGAAACACTTTTATTTGGGCTTGGAAGGCCAGTTCCTAGAAGAGCAGCGATAATCTCTTCTCTTGCGCCGCTTTCTTCGATGCGGGACAAGAGCTTTTCTACACTGTCTGGTTTACTGCACTATTGGTCAGGATGAAAGATAGGCTCAGATAGTGCGGCTGAACTCACTTTGTACTTCCGTGTTTACGACCACGGTTAGATCGAGCAGGGTATTTGCAAATTCGATCATGAGAAGTACAACGAGAACTACAAATGTATCAGTATTTGCTGAGATAGAGACCAGCTCTGATGTCTACCCAACACTCACCAAGGATCTTGACGATCGCATTTTTGCCTAGAAGCGCGACAACTAAAACATGCAACCTGATGCTGTTGGTTCTTCTCCACTGGAACCTCCATAGTTCAATCTGTAGCGCGTTACGGTGAGTGAATTGTGGTTCGGGGTCGTCAAGGGTCTGAGGAGGTTAAGTTAGTAGCCGAGATGCCGGAGACGTCAGGGTCTTGTAGGAAGTCGCTGTTTTGATCTAGTCCCCGCTGGTAATACGGTCACGTGATGTGACATGAGTAAACTTTCAATGAAATGACTGTTACAAAAAAGGAACAACTCGTAGATTAGAACGGAATATTTTTGGAAGCGAAACAAATGGTATCATTTTTTATCGCAACGGTGGTACATAATAGCTGACGAAGTAGGTGTGGTATCATTAATCCAACCCGATGTATAACCTGCGATTAACTCCGCCGGAGAACGCCTCCATCCATGCTTCAAACGCCAAATACAACCCATTAAACATACTCATAATCATGGTCATCTCATCAAAGATATCCATATCCTCCTCCAGGCGATGTACCCATTCCTCCGGGTGCAAGACCACTGCCATGCGAAGTCCCCGAAACGCCTCCATAAACACCTCCATTCACACCTCCATTGGCTCCTCCGCTGACACCAGAGTAAACGCCCCCATTCACTCCGCCGTATAAACCACCATGTGGTCCACCAACTCCTAATGATCCATTGCCAGAGCTGTATCCTGTGCCGTAGCCGTACTTGTCCTTGTCTGCGGAGGATCTTCTGCTGGCGTCGCTGGAGAATTTGCTTCCTTGGAGTCTGGATGTGGCTTCTGGTGTTCTGCGACCAAGATTTGCTGGTCTTGGTGGTGGTAGATCATCATTCTTTTCTTCGTGTTTTGAGAAGAGGTTGAATAGACACATTGAGATCCGTAGGGTATATATATGTGTGTGTTTGTGTGTGAGTAGGTGTAGCAGGTAGTTAGGATAGTGAGATAATGATGTTGTGATGTTTCGTGTAGCTGGATGTTTGGGTTGTGATAGTTGAGATCAAAAAAGACACGATTTTGTTGGCGTGGTCAAACATTTAAATGACTGTTTTTCCTCAGCCTCGACCACGCGTACCTGCTTAAAAACCGGGTCAGAGGGGCTATGACGATCAATAAAAGCCTATTATAAGGTCGGATTGAGCGCTTGCACCGCCCCATGTTGGTCCCTGATTTTTGAGCACAGCCTTTGAAGAATCCCTGCATTCTACGTTAGCTGAGCGCTTGGTTGTTATCACGAGGCGGTCAGGTCATCCCACCCATATCAAGAGTATATACGAGGTTGAACCTGCTCTGAATTGATGTGGGAGGCCTGTTATAGGCTGTGCGGTCAGGTATAATTATTTGATGCTGCAATGCAGTTGTGAGTGTTGTAGAAATTTAAGCTTAAATTAGCGGACCCTGCAGTGGAATAATGCAATGCTGAGCCTTCCATCCAATCCGAGAACAACTCAAGAGACAACCCCAACACCGTAACGACAGTAGATCAGGGATTGACTTGAACTATTTCCTTCAATATACTAAGTAGAATACTGGCTCGAGACTGACACCCGAATCATAATCTGAAGTCTCTTAACAGTAGTCAAGTGTACAAAGCGAATAATTAGAACACTTCAAAGCTTATTCTAGGGCATGGTTGATTATCAAGCTTTGGCTACTGAGCCCTCGGTTACGAAAGGTTAACTGGGTTATTTGTATTGGAGTATAACTCTTTTTTTGTGAATATTGATAGCAGAAAACACGACCCATCAGTCACAATCCTTCCGCAGTAGCCCAGGCTCTTGTATTCGCATTACGGTTACCCGGGAGTTCCCTCATATTGCCAGGGTGCAGCCAAAGTTTACAACCCAATTCAACTTTGGCTGGAGCGTATCCATATCAGTAAGTCATCATGAGGAAGTGCACTTTAGGTCAAGTTTATTCTCTTGCTTCATATTTCTTCTTTCCAATATTATGTATTGTTAGTGGTGTAGGATGCAGTGCTTGCTTCTCCCAGCTTTCAATGCCATTACGTCAGCCTGGCCAGCACTTAAATACTTCAGCGCTGCACAACCTGCAAAGGAATCAATCCATTGCAATTACTCCAACTACCTTGCCTGAAGAAAAATACGCAAAAATTCGATCAACCATGTCTTCACAAGACGAACAAGCCAAGGCGCAGCGCTATCTGCAAGAGCGACAGCGACAACAACAAATGGCATTAAGAGCGCAACAGATGGCCGCCATGTCGCAACAACAACTGGCACAGTCACGGCAAATAAGAGGTGTAATGGGAAGTCAAATGGCAAATCAAATGGCAAGTCAAAGGGAGAATCAAATGAATCAAATGAGCAGCCCTTACGACGATATTCCTATTCAAGAACCGGGTGACCAAGGCATTCTCTATCAACGAGATGTGTCACCTGAAGTCACCTCATTCTTGACTGCCTGTCGAGACGGCGACATGTCTACCATTGAGTCAATTGTCGCTTCTCAATCACGCACGCCAATCTTTCTTCACCAAGGTCTAATCAACGCCTTGCAATACGGCAGAGTGGACGCCGCACGCTATCTTCTTCAATCTGGCGCACCTATTGCACGCATGACACCACAAGCTATCCTCAAAGCCCCAACCGATCAACAAATCGCACTCTTTGAGGCTCTCGCCGAACATGGCTGGACTGTCAACACGCCAGGTTACTACGGGGAGGTTCTTCTACCAAGACTCGTCAAATTGTACGGATTTCACAACCACCTCGTCGACTGGTTCCTCGCAAACGGCGCAGACCCGAACCTGGGCACCCAACGGGATTACCGCGACCGTCTTGGTGGACCCGAGACAAATTCGTGTCAGGCACTGGAGTTTGCAGCCTCGCAGGGCAGTGTCGACATGGTGCAGAAGCTTCTAAACGCCGGTGCCAAGGTCACAAACGGGGCCCCTCTGTACTACGCAGCGGGTGCTTGTCCCACAGGCGCAAACCCCCTTTTGGGACGCGTCACGCCAACCAAGGAATTTGACGTCTCCAGAATCCCCATCATGGAACTTTTGGTGGAAAGGGGCGCCGGAGTTAATGATAAGCTGGAGACGGGCCATATGACGGCGATATATCCGATTGTGAATGCCGTGATGGCGGGCGCTGTTGAAAGGGTGAAATGGCTCTTGGACCGGGGAGCGGATCCTGATCTGAAGGGGGCGTATGGCAGTGCTAAAGAGTTCGCTGCCCAAGTGAGCAGCGACGATATGAAACAGGCGCTTGGATTGCTGTAATTATTAGTTTAGTGGCCGAATCAGGAACTTGAATTGAACGGCGATCTATCTATCGTCCCGACAAAAAGTCTCCTTGGGGCATGCATACACGTAGGATTCGAGATTTGCTGACATGCATTGCCGATACTAATCTCCAGTAATTGCACAGCAGGGATCGCGGCAGTGGGAAAGTCAGCGAGGAGCAGCAGTAAACTTGACCTTCTAAACTTGCTTCAGGATGTAAAAAATAAAGCACAAGATCAGGTCCAAGACGGTATAAACCGACCAACTAATTTTCGTCTCTTGTGGTCTTTAGTCCTGCCAAGTTCCGGTTATCGGGATCTTCGGGATATTGACCGTCGATGACTCCATTTACAATGGATGAAGGAACAAACAATGGGGCTTATTTTTGGGGTCAAGGCTGGATCACAGTGGCAGCATACGTGGGACGCAAAGACGTTAAAGAGACGAGCAGACGAGTTACCAAGATCGGATGAAGGATCTCTTGATGTATCAGTTGGAGTAGTGCCTCGCATTGACTGTTAAAACCACGATACTCTCATAACACAATACATCAACAAGCTGCATTCCTAAGTGTTCCTCATTGACAGTTCATTCATTCATTATTATCTAGTAATCTTCATTTGCAACAATGGTAATGGCATATTATCTTGGTGAAATAGTTTAAGCTTTCTGAATGGATTCGTTTATCTTCCAATCGTCCATTTCTTCTTGGCATTCCCACACGGTACAGTCCATGGCTTCGGCCAACCATTTTGGGCCCGTTTTAAGGCTGCGGCAAGCCACTCACTCTGAAACGCGGAAGGATCAGGGCTAATTAGTTAGGTGATGCAGGGGCACTAAAAGCAATCCTTTCAGTGGGTGTCATCACTACCTACCGATCAATACAAACATCGACCAGAATGTAAACCTCGCAGAGACATAGGATCGAAGACGTTAATTGTAATAATTTGCAATGACAGATATAAGCAATACTCAGTTTCGTCTGAATAAGTTATAAAGATTCGTAATATTAGACAATTGTCTAAGTAACTTTCACTAAAACTCACCAACTTAGCGTAGGTAGTTACGGCACTTGCAAGTAAATGCCCACGTCAGCTCAGCATAGGTTCGGTCCCGAAAGCAAATGAGCCCAGGGCTGAGATGAGCCGCTGATCTCTGCATCCATGTTACACCAAGTAATCATAAAACCCCTGTGGCGTGGATACCAAGCAATGGAAGGATTCACATCGATGCACGTTCCCAGATCCTCAGGGCTGTCACAACAGCAGTCTGTCAGCCTTGACAGAGCTGTTGACCACTATACTTTAGGGAGTAAGAAAGAAGTGAACTAAGAGCCTGGTCTAAATAGCATAAACTGACTGACTAATTTTGTCTCTTATGATCGTTAGCACTAAACTCTCCCAAGGCTCTCAATAATGTCCAAGATATAAGATATAGAGATGCTGCGCGACGATTCATTCGAGTCTTTACCAACCATAGGCTTTTGGCCTTTTACAGTCTTTTTCTTTCTAGTATAGTCATTCATTCATTCATTCATTGGGTTCACTAGTCAATCGTTTTACGCCAATATGCGTACCACATTCTTTGCTTTGGCGGCTCTGCCGTTCTTTGCCATTGCCCAGGACTCAATTTTCCCTGATCCTATTCCCACCACCACCACCACCACTTCCGAGGCTTTTATCCCTCCCGAGGTTGTACCTACTTCCACGAGTGAAGCTATCGTTATCCCAGAGACTACTCCAGAGGTCGCCCCTGAGGATCCCGAGACTACCACTCAGGTGCCAGTCGTTCAAGATACGACTACTGAGCAGCCTTTTGTCCAAGATACCACTTCCCAAGCCCCACCAATTCCCCAGGACACTACATCAGAGCAGTTGCCTCCAGGTCCGGTTGTAGACACAACCTCTCAAATTCCACCTCCTGTTCAGGACACTACAACTGATCAATTGCCCCCTGCTGTGGATGCAACAACTGAGCAGCTGCCACCTGTCGCGGGCACGTCAACAGACATTCCCGTCGCTGTCGACACCACTACTGGCACTGCACCCGGCATTGACACGACTGAGCTGCCGCCTCCAGTCGTTGATACAACCACTGGACTCCCCGTGATTGAGACGACTGAGACCGCTGCCGACCAGACACCTGGTCTCGAGACTACCTCTCAAGAAGCTGTTGAACAAGACACTACTACGGATGTGCCGTTGCCCGTTGCGCCTACAACCACATCGGAGGCTGTTCCAGACCTTCCAGAGACCACCACCGAGGGCAACAACCCTCTGTCCGACACTACTGTTGCCCCTCCGCCTCCTGCTGATACTACTACCGAGGAGCCTCCCGTTGATACCACCACAGAGGTCCCAATTCCTCCTCAGACTACGACTGAACAAGCCCCTGCTCAAGACACCACCACCGTCAATCAGCAACCTGCCGAGACCACTACTCAGCCCGAACCTAAGCCTACTACTGAGGATGAGCCCAAGCCTACCACCAAGGAGGATGAGGACAAGCCTTCTAGCAAGGACGAGGACGAGCCAGTCATCACTCAGGCCCCTGCTCCCACTACAGCTCCCCCCGAAGCCACGGCCAGTGTGTCATCCGTATCCTCTCAGATCGCTTCCCTGATCCCCGTTATCGATAAGTGGAAGGAGGACCCCGAGTCCCTCAAGGACGAGACGAACAAGGAGGTTGAGGATACCCATGATGATATCATCGCTGTTATCGTTGCTCTCGGCGGAAGCCCTGATGTCGGCTGCTCTACCAAGAAGCGAGGTCTTCTGGGCCCGATTGGCGACATCATCAACAAGCTTGCTTGCATGGCTGAAGATCTTACAAAGGTTTCAGGCGGTATCATTGCTGGCAACGTCCCTGCTGTCACGGGTGCTGTCTCGGGTGTCCAAGGCAAGAATGATGAGTTGACCGATGAGCAGCAAGATGAGGACAAGGATGAGGATGAGAAGAGTGAGGAGAAGAGCGAAGAGAAGTCAACTAAGCAGGAAGAGTCAACACAGGAGAAGTCCACGGAAGCCCCTACAACCACGGAGGTATCCACAACAGCCGCTCCCACAACGACCGAGGAGTCTACCACAACTGAAGCTACGACAACCACGACCGGCATGCCGGAGCCGTGTGCTTCTGGTATTTGTGGCGGCGGCGATTCATGCCCTATGGAACCTGGCCCTGGCAAAGACGGAAAGATGTCTGACGAGGGAGGAGTGGTTGACTGCAAGAACATCCCTACCTCCACGACTGATGGCCCACTTCCGACCAAGCCCGGTGGCTTCAAGGATCCCTTCTCTGCGCCCCCCACTTCCCGCCCCGAAGCTCCGTCTCGGAAGAGAGACCACCGCCCGGCACTGCACCGCCGTTTTGAGGATGATACATCTCCCAACCCCGATTACGTTGCCTCTTTGAACCCCGTTTGGGTCAGTCAGGTAGGGGATGCTTCAGGCCACTGGTTCAATGCTCCTGGCCCAGCAGGCAGAGGATCCGCAGGTGTCAACGGCATTTATGGCTGCACAGCTGTTATGATCGTGTCTAACGTGGGCGCCTATCTGTCTCACATTTGGGAGAACCCCGTTTTCATCGACAACGACTGGAACTTCAAGCCCGATGACGAATTCAACGCCAAGTCTTTCGAAGCCCTTCGTGATGGTACGGCTGACGGTGCTGCTCTAAGCATCAGCAGCCTCATCGGTACAGATGAGAACCCAGGCTATCTGCATGCCCTCAACGAACCCAAGGTTTTCGTCCTTACCCCCTTCACTACTGAAGCAGACACTCTGTTTCACGGCATCTCGACGCTTTATCGTTATGAGGAGCGTGCCAACGCCTTAGCTACAAACATAGCCAGCATTATACCCGGCTCTACAAGTCAGGTTCTCGGCTACATTCGCACTGATGCGCGGCAATCAACCGAGTACGGGTACTGGGGCCGCACAATTGTTGAATTCGATATGTTGGAACGGGTCATCCAAAGTGCTGAAGAGGATACCATCCTCGGTCTCGGTATGGCTATGGGCCGTTGGAGGCTGTGGGTTGAGGACTATCTTGTTACATCGCATGAGTTCTTTGTCTTTCCTCCTGCTGCCCCAGCTGCTCCTGCTGGTGGTCAACAGAAGCGTGCCGATGAAGACGCTGCTCACAGCTGTCTGATTCGAGGCGACTCTACCGGTACCGCTTCGTCTGGCCCCACCTCAACGGACCCAGCCACATCCGCTGCGGAGACCACAGAGACGACCGGCCCCACCACCGAGGATGCCGAGACTACCGAGACTTCAGCCGGCCCCACCACCGAGACCAAGGCCGAGGAAACCACTGAAACGGCCGCCGAGACCTCTGGTCGGGACACTTCCGCTGAAACCACTCCCCAGGAGACCACTACATCTGGGGAGACCACAACCAAGCCTCCAACAACCCTCATGACTTCGTTCATCACAACCACTTCAGCTCCTGACACCACCGAAACCGACACTTACACAGGTCCTTATCCTTGTGTTAACTTTGGTGGCCCTCGAGTTGAGACTCCTCACTGCCAGTGCTCAACCACAACTGCCGGCCAGGTATTCGTCACTACTGCCGCTCTTATCTCGGGTCAGTGCCATTACTACCACGAGTACCCATCGCCCGTCACTCTGGCTCCCACCGAGGCTCCTGCTCCTCCTGAGCCTACTCCTTTCACCACTACAAAGGATGACGGTGCTATTCTCGCCTTCCCCGATCAGACTGTCAAGGTGGGCAACTACCCAGGCGGATCATACACCTATACCGAAGGCTCAGGCACTGCCTCAACGATCCGTCCCGCGGACCCCGTGCAGACTGACGGTAACAACAAGGGCTCTAGCCAGTGTCACTCTATCGACAACGCTTGCGACCGTGCTATCGATAACTTCAAGGACGATGTCATCTACACGGAGTTTGCTTCTTACTACGCTCGTATCAAGAGCGGCATCATCGTTGCATTCACCTTTGGTCAAGCTGGTTGTGTTGTTGAGTTTGACTGTGATGACTGGAGTGTCGGTGGTCTGAACGGAAAGCAGATCAAGGAGGAGTATCAGTACATGAAGGATAACACTGGTGTGAACAAGTGTGGTAGTGGCTACATGTCAAACACTTGCCGTGTCACAGCTAACTATTGTACCAACTGTAACGAGAGGCATCAGCAGATCGATTAAGGTTGATCACTGGATGTTAGACTCTATTTTATATACCGTTCTTTTAGACTTCACTGTTAGGATAATATTATTATTTATATAACACCTTTAGAAACCCCAAATCTAGCTTTGGAATATACACGTGACTGATGTTAAGTGAAGAATGTGGTGAGGACAAGCCATTCATTGATGGCCCAGTCCAACGATGGAGGTATGTAAGGGAGATCTAATACTGCACAATCGCCGAAGCCAGCCCAGCCATGACGATAGTACCAATAACTCGAACAGCACTCGAACCCGCGCTATTGCTTTCTCGTGGTGACGCAGCATCAGTCGAACTTCCAGTGGTCGTAGGTTCATCACTCGCAGCACTGTCACTACCCGCACTTTGAGCAGTAGTTGACTCTTCGGTGGCAGTAGCAGTAGCCTGAGCTGATTTGAGCAAATCCTGTCCCTCAGTGATAACAACCGGTACCGACGAGAAAGATAATTCAAACGCCTCTGTAATTTCTGCCAACCCCGTAGCAGTCTTTGTCAACCCCTCGTCCCCCGAAAAAACAGCCGTCGTACAATCCTGCGGCGTACCACTGCTCACAAGACATTCAATTGAACTAACTCCAAAGTCGGCCAGGGATACCATCCAGTGAAACGTGCCCGTCGATGCAGCGCCCTTGGTGACAGTGTTATCCGCCCATGGTCCCACGACGACGGTATTGTTAACGCTGGAGCCGCATTCTTTGCCCAAACAGACGATTTGGAGAGTAGTAGCGGTTGGATTGGCGGATATTACTGTTGCGGTGGGTGTGTTTTGGCGGTAGAGGTTGAAGGGGGGCATAAAGACTGAAGTTGTGAGTGGTGAAGACATTTCGACAAGCGGTGAAAGAAGGATAATTAGTGATTATGGTTATTAAGGTTATTGGTTATTACATATTATGGGAAGTAGGATCTGGGGTCGGGGATAGTAGGTGTTTTAAAGGAACGAAGCGGCGTAGGAAAAAGGATTAGAAACGTGAATTAGGTCATGATGCTATTGGTTAAGAGAGTGCGCTAGGAAGCGATGAATCCTTTGGTTTAGGATGGTAATTTCGGGTGATTATTTAGAGCCGGTTAAAGTAAACAGTAGATGACTTGCTTGCGATATTTAACTAAGTAAATAGTGAAGTAAAAGTAATTGCTATTAGCCTTCCTACCTAAATAGTCTATTGATGGCATTTTCTCAGGCATGTCAGCTACGCTAACAAGACTGTTAAAGCATCCACTCTAAATCTCAATATTAACCACTAAAAACCACCAAACCCAAACCATCCACCATTGTTATTTTGGTTAGGATTTTGATTTCCGTATCCTTGTTGTCCACTATATGCCATTTGGTTCGCTGTAGAATTGTTCTCCTCCTGATATCCGGGTCCCACGGGGTACTGGTAACCAGTATTGGCTTGGCTTTGGCCACCAAAATTCTGCTCTGGAGAACCATATTGCCCGTTCATAGCACCCCCAAAAGAGGACTGGTGTCCATTATATCCCTCCTGAAATCCATTGACAAAACTCTGAACTCCCACCAGTGGAAGCTGCATAAGGGCGGCTCCCGTGTCGAACAATGGTTGGATCAAGGGCTGAGGTGAAATAACCCTTTGATCTATCATCTGAGCTTGGGGAGGCTCTGGTTCGTATGATGGTTGTGGGTTATTCGCGGGTGCTTCGTGAATTCCTTTCTGGTATACTCCACCCACGACACCGGTCAAAGATGCCGTGACGAACCCTTGCACAACGTCGAATGGGAACGTGACTCCGGCGTGTACCAAGCCACCCAGTTGCTCACCGATTTGCAAACCCAGTGGCTGTTGGATTTGGCTCTGTAGAGCGTAGTTGTTCTGCGTTAAACGATGATTCCAAACAGACAAATCCTCTTCTTCGATTGAGTCTCCCTCATGGTGCTCCTCGTGATCTTCGTCCTCATAGTGAAATTCTGGAGCCATCCCTTCCAAAGAAAAGAGGTTTTCGCGTTTGAGGTCAGTCATCTTCATGATAGCCACTGCAACGTCTTGCCCGTATCCCTTTTCAAGGTCCTCCAATTTCATGATCATGACTTTGTCGATCTTGTCTTGGGGACACTTGTTGTCGACCCAGTAGTTGATCAGGCGATCCATGATCCTAATGGTCATGGGTGTACCGGGCGGTAACACCCGCCTGAGGCTCTCCAGAGACTCGTAAAGATAGTGGTCTCTCTCCTGATCCTCCTCCACATCATGATTAAGGCACAGCTCTCCTCGGAGTACTGTGCTTTGTATAGTGAGTAGGTGCTCCTCACCGAGAATTCTCTTCAGGCCCTCGTGGGATTCGACGATCAGTTGTTCGGGATTTTCCTTCTCCCCTGCATAGCCTTCGCGAGGCTCATCCAAACGTTGCATGTCCAAGATCAGCTCTCCAAGCCTAAAGTAACCTTCATACTTCGAAACCTCTACCTCTGGATTGGGGGTAGATCCAGGCTCCTGGCACTTCTCGAAAAAGCTTATTGCCTGTCTGATCTGATCTTCTGCAGCGCCAAACTCCCTCAGCTGTCTGCGCAAGTTGCCTTGCTGAAGAAGCACATCGTAGTATTCCTTGCTTTCCGCCTGGCCGTGATCACCGAGATGACCCAAGATCATGTCGTTGTAATGGATTGCGATTCTCTCGTTGCCCGGTCCTCCAAGAGAAGCGAAACAGTCTGCAAGCTCCCTAGTCGCTGGGATGTAATCTTTGTGGATAGTATCAGGTTGCTTCAATGTCTCCTTCTTGTAAACGAAATGCGCCTTCAGCAGCACCTCCTTTGCCTTTGTGTACTTGAAGTTTCGAAACAAAACTCTTCCAAGAACAAGAGCTGCGCTCAAGGTGTGTCTGGAGTTTACACCACGCGCTTTTTCAAAACCTTCAAAGGCCCTAGTGCAGTACTGCTCGGCTTGATCAGTCACATTATGGTCCAAGTAGAACCGCCCCAGAGCTTGGCATGTCTGAAGAGTCTTGGTAGAGTATTCTCCCAAATCCTGCTCGAGCCCTCTAATAACCTTCTTGAGTAACATCTCCGAGTCTTGGTAAACTATGCCGAGTTTATCATAAATCCGAGCCAAGGATATCGCGCCTTTGAGCCACGACAGATTGTGCTCCCCTTCAACCCTCTTCAGAATCTCAAGAGCGGCTTCTTGATGTCTCAGAGCATTAGGAAGGTATTCAAGGTCCTCCTCCACTTTGGAAAGGAAAGATAAGAATCTCTCCTCTTCCAAGTCACTTTGGGGTTTGTACTTTGGCAGCCTCTTCGTATTCTCCATAGCTTTCTGAGAGATCCCCAGAGCTAGGTCATAGGCCTTCTGGCGATCCTGCCCAGGGACTGTGGAATAGTAGATGGCTTTGGCTTGGATGAATTGAGCCTCAATTACTAGCCTTGCATGTAGCTCTTCCAACAATAGTGAGGACTGTGTGTGTTCTTTGTCAGACACTTGTGGGGTTGATTGGTCCGCTGCCTGATCGATGTTCTCTGAAGGGGTATTTGGTTGATACTCATTGAAAATCGTGGCAAGTATGGTCAATGCCTTCATTGGGTTCCTGCTTTCGCACCTGACATGATAATCCGCGAGATCAATCCTGATCACGTTGCGAACCACCATAGAGACCTGCCCTTTTTTAGGGGTAATGTCCAGAGCCCGAGAAAGTTCAGCTTCAGCTTTGGGGAAGCGCTCCTGTTCAAGATACGTGTGACCAAGATAATACCTCGTCAGGGCAATCAAGGGATGGTCCGTCCTGATGGCAGACTGTATGTTGTAGCTTCCGCGCCCCTGAGCGTCCCTGTCGGAATGACTGGCAAGGCCGTGGAGTGTTCCGACAAATGGGTGACGGCATCCCGAAGCTCGGAGCGAAAACTGCAGTTGACGCCTAGATGTAGCTTCGTGATAATGATGAGCAGGTGGTGCTTTTTGAAAAGTGTACTTAGCCTCTTCAAGACTCGGTGGTAGATTGATGCAGCCTCCTTGTCGCGACTCTCTTTGACGCTTGCTTCATCTGTCTTGCGCTTAATCCAGCGAGGTTTGAACCCCTCACACAGCTCTATGTTTGGGATATTTGCAAAATGTCGAACTGCCCTGATGTAGGGTACAGAAGCGTCATCGAAGCGAAATTCTTTCACAGCCAAAATGATCAGCTCAGCTACTGCATCAAGCTCGAGGCGAAGGAACTTGATCGCCCTCCGCTCATCTCGACGAGTCTCTTCCCATGCCTTAGCAACAGCCTCAGATTCATCCTTCGAATCCCCTGAACTTTGCTCCTCCTTCTCATCGTTCGCCTTGACCGTGGGCGCATTCGCACAGCCGCCCTGATCTCCAAGTCTCCTTACTGCAACAGTTCGGAAGTTGCCTCTCTCCTCTCCTTGTTCGACGATGAGTTTGAATAGGTCCTTGGCCCGTTCGATACAATTATCGATTCGGAACTCAGACACCGATCTATCACCATTGATTGGCCTCGCCTCCAATTCGTGACTTTTATCTTCAAGTTCTTGTGGAAGAATCAGCCAGGCTCGTCCCAGTGAAAGGTTGACTTGAACAAGCGTTGCGCTTTTTTTGTAGCCTCCTTCCATATCTTTACACTGATCCAAGACTCCCTCGTAAGCCTCGATGGCGTTGACAACTTTGCTGTGCTCCATATACACATCGCCAAGGAGACCAAGGCAGCGAGCTATCTCCATACAAGGACCATTGGTATCATTAGAAGGATCCATCTTCGCAATGAATTGTTTAAGGTCGATGGTGACATTACAATTGACAAGGAATCGCGTGGCACTCCTGTTCTTGCATTCCAAAGCCAGATACAGGCTGTCTGGAGTCAGATCTCCATCGCCTTCCGGCTTGCCAAAGTCGAGGTGTTCCAGTTCATCCGCAGATTCCGTGGCCTGTTGACCCGTCCAGCTGTCGTTCTGATCAGGATTGTCTGATGGGCGAGAGTCTGGGCCTTCACCATGATCCTCTTCCTCGTTTTCTTCTCCTTCAATGCATCTGGTGTCCATTTCACCATTAAGGTCAAATGTGATTTCCTCTCCCCATAGCCAAGTATACAAAGTCTTGGAAGCGTCAAGTGGTTGTGTTCTGTCCGAATCATGGCCTCCTATCAGGATATTCGTCTTCAGACGATAGGTGCCAATTACATTCTCCAGTACAGTGCCAATGTAGCGACACTTGATAGTTGGTCCATCCTGAAGTATACCTATTGGTACGACAAGAAGACACCTTGGATCCTTGTTGTTGGCTGAGGGTCGGACGAGAAGACAGGTGTTTGATTCTGCCAAAGCCAGATTCACCTTGATCGTGGCTGCAAGACTGTCTCCGTATGGCTTGATATTGCCACCAATGACCTCTTGTTCATCGATTTCGCGACATACGCAGACACCCCACAGAGATCCCTTGTCGTCGATCTCAAGCATTGTATCCACGGTGCCATCATCAACCTTTTGCATCCCTCCAATACCTTCGATGGGCATGTCATCAAGTGTCGCAGGACTCCAAGAGTAACCGCCCGTATCACGCATTGTAGGCTTCCCATGTAGTAGACAAAAGTAGGGTATTCTACCAAGATACTCAAGAATTTGTCGGGTGATGACACTCTCACCGTCTGTAAGGTCGACACCAGGGACACCAGCAATAAGGCTAGCGATGATAGTCTTATCACGGGCCCACGAAGTGCTACGGGGGCCAAGAACTGCGACAAGATCGCCAATGTGTTCTACTGGTCTTCGGAGCCTCTGAACTATGCAGGTGGCAAGCCAATGCGCCCTAGTGGATGATTGTGGGCTCTGAGCCAGGACGTCCTCGTCGAGATCCTTGATGATAGGCTCTGTCTTGGTAGTGTCCGGGTCCTTGAACAAGACCTTGACCTTCTGCGCCCTGGCTAACTCCAGAGCTGTCCAGCCACGAGTGAACCATGTCGAGAGCACAAGAGCGAGACATGGGCTGCCGTCGTCACTCCAAGGGAAGTTCAGAAGATAACTGTCGTGGACCACGGTGTACTTGGCATTGGCGTAGTTGCTGTGCATGTCTTGTATTGCTTTGATGCGTCCCTTGATTCCCTGAGGAATTGAGATAGCATCCCACCATAGCGCTCCGCAGCCCAACCTGATAGCAGTTCGCTCAAAGAACTCATACAGGCACGTGTTCACCGATCCAGCAGCCTTGACACCAACGCCAGTGCCATCGGACCAGACATGAGAAATTGCAATGTAGTCTTTGTTGTTGAAATTGAGCTGAGGCTGAACTGATTTCGGCATGTTGCAAACCCAAGCAGTGCTCTTGCCGACTTCAATGTTGGTGGCCAGTATCTCAACAGGGAAGTTCCTTTGTTCGCAGTTCTTTCCCTCACATTTGTGGGGTTGTGCAACCTTGGTATTGTCCATCTGCGCGCCTTGACACTTGCTTGGGGTACAAATATCGTGACCGTGATGGGCAAAAGGCTCACCGCAGCTCGAGAGAGACATGACAATATCTGGAAGGTCGCCATGCTTGCGGTCACTGAGGTTAACAAGGTTCCAGAGGCGATTCTTACAGATTCGAAGCGTGTCAACCTCCCGAACCGCCTTCTGCACAGACTTGATGGTGTATTTGAAGGGTACAAAATGATGATCCCAGTCAGATATCTTCGCGAGAGGGGTTCCCAGCTCAGCCTGGATTCGTGTCATCCAGTACATGAGATTGACAACCTCGGCCAAGTCCACCTTCACAAAGTCGTCGGTTTCATGCAGCGAGTCCTTCTTCAGATGAAATCTAAGAACCTTGAAGCAGCCAGAGACAGCACGCGCGATATGCGTATGGGCTCTGGTAAGCTTTCTGTCATCGTCCATTGAGGCCTGACAGGACATTGCCGTGAGAGCCCACTGACGGAAGGGTTCCCAGCTGCAAGACGGGGCGAGCTGATCCATTGACTTCTTGACCTTGATGCATTGGCCATTCCCGCATTTCCGAAGGTTTGCCTGGAGGCAGACGTTGGCCAACTGGCAAAGAAACCCTCCAGGGTACTTCTTCATTTGGAGATTAGGATCAACCACCCAGAGTCCGGGACGGAGGATACTATTCAAGCAAACGCCGTCGGGATGCTTCTTCAACTGCCTGGTCAATTGACTCTTGGAGCTGAGTTCTTCAAAGACCAAAGGTGGGTTCTTTTCATCCTGTTCCTTTTTGTCTTGACCTTCATCTTGATTCTGGTCTTGTTCAGTGTGATCCTGGCCTGAGTTAACCTGGTTGTCATCTTGATCCGAGCTGTCCTGGTCGGCGTCACTGGAATCGTCTTCGCTGTCGGTGGCATAGTTCGTTTCGTGGGCCAAGACCCGATGAAGCCGAAAGGCTTGCGGAATACTATCCTTCAACTGCTTTTTCGAGAAGGATTCCATGATGGGATGTTTCAGATACTGTTGAACGATGTCACTGTATTCTCCAATGGGCTCTGACTATGAGACTATTTGACCAATATGGTGATAGAGGCTCTGTAACCCATATCGACTTTATTGGTACAGTCTATTTTGTCCTGCCCGCCGTGATGTGCTGCTCCCTTCTTGCTTTTCAGCTTCATACCCCTGTTATCAGATCTTACCATTCTGAGGTAGCTTCATGCATCACCTCCACATCATCTGAGTCATGCTGTACCCTGAAGACGGGAGCTTGCGCTGGCGCTTCGGCTGCTCTAGGCTTCCCAGTGAAGATATTACGTGGTGCGACAGTCAGTAAGTACTGTAGTAACTAGACTAATACTTAGCTTTTGGCGCTTCTCTTATTCCTGTAGGGCAATACAGAAACCGATGATCTTCAATTTTTGTTGTCCCTAATTCTCTTGGATCTTTGACACAATAGCCTAAACCGCCTGGAATTCTCTTGGGTATCTTTGCACACGTATTCGTCAACTTCAGTTTGCAACATCTTTTGCGCTTTGACCTTGTGGATCTACAGATACATGGCGTGCCTATCAACTGTCCATAAACCAACATCATCTCGTCGCAAACGTTGCCATTTTTTGCGGCCCCACGACAAGAAGCAAAACCAACAGGTCACTTATGTGGGATATTAATTTACAACCCCTCATATTGGCTTGGCGCTTGCGTGAACAAAGCCAAAGAATCTCGAAAGGGGGGAGCTTGAATTTCAGGGTCTAGAGACCGCCCATAGCTTAATGAGGAGTCATTGTCCTAGGATTCGTCGTTTGTAGGAAACAAATCTGAATTAGTGTTTTGAACTATACAGAAATAAGAAGACATCCCTGAAATCTCAGAAATCTCTTAGTGTCCAGTGGCTGAACATTCTTCCCCTAGAGAATGTTAGATTCCTTTTTAATCTTGTTGGCCAGATAGATTCCCTCAAGGATGAATCTTCTCCAGTAATTCTCTTCTATTTCCTCTCCAGTTGACGTTCTTGTGAAAACCCTGTACTTGTCATTCCAGGCCTTGGACGGGAAGTCACCGCTGTGTTCCCGAGCGTCAGCTTTCTTGATGGACTGTGCTTGACATCCCGCGAAAGCCTCTGCTGCTTCTCGTGTAGCAGTCTCCCAGGCAGTGCGGCTCTTGCATTCAGCCAAAAGTGGGTTCATCCATTTCATACTACTGCCTGCGAACTGTTTGTAGTTGGTCTCGCCATCTTTGAGATCAAAGGTGTCTGGGTTGAGAGCGACAATGAGATTGAGTAACGACCTTAAGGCACTGACTTGCGTGGTGTATCGTTCCACGTGGACTCTGGTCTGTTGTTCTAACCAGGCTCTGACACAGAAGCTTGGTGATATTAGGTACGCCTGGCAGAAAATAGGAAAGGCGATCCAAAAGCAAATAAGATACGCATCCCAGTATTTCATTGCTGACGCACCCAAGGTAATGCCCCACTGACCGACGATGCAGATTCGCAGGAGGTGACGCAGAATAAGGGCACGAGTGTTGGGTGGGTGACGCCCACTTCGTTCCAAAGGCCGGTTGAGTAGGGAGTTGACGATTGTGCTTTCTCCGATGATAACCTTCCAGTTGGTCGTATTTATATGATCGGTGACAACCACAAGGCGAACGAACTTGCACTCCCCGTCAACGAACAAATTTCTAGGCTGGTAGCCGAAGAGGAGACAATCGATGGTTCCAGTGATAGGTAGAAGTATGATGAATGAAAAGGATATCCAAAGCCCGCAGAAAACACTTGCGACGGCGGTGAAAACCCAAAACGCCCATCCTACGATAGACGTAACCTTGTAAAGAGAGGGCGTTTTTCGAAGGGGTTTGTTGAACGGTCGAATAAGTGACAGTAATGGTCGGGGCGGCGGAACTTCTAGCGACGCTTCGGACGATGGTTGCTTTAGGCTTTCCGATTGTGAGCCTGGCTTGTGTCGGACGAAGTGGGTAATCTCGATGTTCTGGATTTGGGGGGTCAAAGGCCTATCACTCATGTTCGAATGGTCGTTCTCTACATGAGTGATCTTAGACCCAGCGAGTAGGAGTCGAAGTGTCTCGGGGTTTTTGACAGAACATCTGTCACCATATCGTCCGTAGAAAGCCTCAAAGGCAGGAGAATTGCCGAGTTGATCCAAGTAGCAGTCTTGGGTCAGGGGCTTTCCGCATATCGTCTCTGGCTTTGAAAGCAGCAGTCTGCTTCCAGAAGGTTTAATCGCCCATCCCCATAGTGGGACATACCCCGTTAGTTCTAAAACATGGAGCTTGGTCGGGATCTCAATGAAATCGATGAGAGCCGAAAGTGGAAGGATACCAGCTAGCTCTGATACCCATGGGTAAACTTCAAAGGCTGTGCTGAGACGATTAACTGCTTCTTGGGACATGTTGATGTGCTGGTGTGTGTATGTCTCTCACAGACAGACAGGGCAAGGGATTATATACGCTTAGGTCGTTCGCTTACCTTAGATGCAGTGACCCAATCCGTAGCAGTGGTTAACACGGACCTAGTGTACGAAACCCCTGTCAAGGTTGTGGAGAAAGTACACAGACATGCATGCATTAGCCCTATAGCCATAACATCAAGCGGACTCAAAACTAGCATACCAACAACTCTGAGCAAAATCGGGTCGCTGGGAGTGTAAACATTCAAGTGTCGGACACAGGCATATTTACAGAATACCTTTCCACTAGTTCAACAACTCGACCCTACTGCTCATCTCCCCCAAGCAATGAACACGATCTATGAGATTATACCAACACGGTTGAGCATCGACAAATCATTTTCTGCTCCTCCGAACCTGAAATCACTCCACAGGATAGATGGAATCCATCTTCATCCTTCATCAGAGAAAGATAAGTCTTGATTGTTCTTCCTTCATAAACTCAACCTTTTCAAACTAAAGTCTGTCTCAACCAATGTATCCCGCTTTAGTACCCTTTTGCGTGTCCCTGGTGGCTTTTCCTTTTCCCAGCCTAACTCGAGAATCCAACGCCAAAGCTGAGATACCCATGGAAAAATCACTTGGGGAGGCGAAGCATTCACTAATATACAAGAAGGATAATGCAATAAGCTCCCAAGAACTGTATGCAATCGCACAATGTCTCAGATGATTGAACTACATGTCTTGGATAAATGCTCCCACCTACATAAGTCCGAGACACACTGAATGTCAGACATCTGGAAGAAATGTGTTATTTTAAAAAGCCTAGCTTTCTGATACTCGATGCTTCTTTCTTTACATAGAATGCCAAACATCCTTTTTATTGGCTCTATGTGTCTCGATACTAATAATCATAAACACAATCGTCCCGTCAAACCAGCATGACTACCATCCCCATCATGACCTCACTACATTGACATCATACCCCTTCCCTCAAAGTCAAGCATCCAAAATTCTTCTCTAAGCCCCCCCATCCTTGTATCTAGTACCTTTCCCATCTTCAAAGTCAGCTCCGCCGCAATCGCTTGGCCATTTCATCGTCAGTCGTGGACCGAGCTCGTTTCGGTCTGGGTCTACGGGGCACCGCTGGAATATTACGCAAAATATATTCCTCAAGAATGACTTGGTCAACCGGTGTCACTGGGACCTGGGTGGATGCCTTGGGACGAACGCTTCCATGAGCAGCGTTAGTGCTGGTGTCGCTCAGGGCGTCGATTGCAGAAGTATCGCCACCCTCATCAGTACTGCTGGTAGGAGACAAGTCGGCGGGGGCTGCAGTGACTTCATGTAAAGCATCTCTGACCGGTTGCTTGATCGATGATGGTGTGGTAAGCCCAATCTCGCTTGTCTCAAAACCCGCGCGATTGAGTGCTTCTCGGCATCGGACTCTCAGCCCTTCGATAACACTTTGAATCTCGATCCCAATTGGATCATGGAGGGGAACGAGATCAAGAGCTTCCTGTAGTGGTTTGATGCATTGATCATACTTGCGAGCTGTTGCTCCGTCCTTGACGGCGTGTCTGATGGTATTTGTTGGGCTGATCGGGCCTCTGATGCTTCCGAGCCGTTGTCGTCTCGTCATGTTTATGATGATCGAGTTTGCAGCATTCAAGTTTCCAACCGTGATAGCGAACGACAAGTTTTATATCCTAGGTCAAATGAAACCGTACAGGGATCTTTTTATCACTTGTCTTTACAAGGTTTTAGAACATAGCGCTCTAGGCTCAGCTATGAGAAAGGGGACAAAGACCTCATGGTTAATCGTTAGATGAGTTGGATGCCCTGAGCTACAATTTAGGCTCGTATTGTTTATTGGTCGTAGGCATTCACAGTCCCTTCATACCAACGCTACTAGAAATCGGGAGTAATAATACAGATACTAGAAAGGCTTTTTAAGAAAGAATAATGATGTTTGCGAGGCTTCAGACAAAGAGGACTTGTTATATTCACTGAGGCTCCAGGCGCTGGAAGGCGGACCATCGAGCAAACGGCCTTTGTGAAGTGAAGCAATATAAACATGCATTAGTTTGTAGCTATCTGAAGCTTACAATGAACCGGAGTTACACTTAGGCGGTCCAGTGCAGCAAACATCCATACAGGTGCTTTTTTGACTGAGCCATCAAGTGAAGGAAATCTGATATGCAGGGTGGCAAACTGGTAATTCCATAGCTTGTAGGCCTGATCCTTCACACCCACAAGGGAGGAGGTGCTGCGGGAGGCCGACCATCTTATTCACCACGCTGACAGAATCCGTGTAACAATAATAGAACAAACATTCATGATGAAAACCTTACCCCTCCTTTGACCTTTAGCTATTTATTCAGTCCTTCTGACCACAGATTATTCTAGCATTATTTTCCACAAACATCGGAACGAGCCACAGTCACAACTTCAAAGCTACACCACCAATTTAACCGCAACTCAAGATGAAGCTTTCCTCCACTCTAGTCACCACTACTGCTTTCCTGGTCACGGTCTCCGCGGGTCCCATCGCGTACGGAGCCTGTCAGGCTGGCTGCGCTGGTGTCGCTATGGCATGCTACAGCGCAGCTGGGTTTACCTGGGGAGCTACTATGGGAGCTACAGCTCCAGCATCAATTATCGCCTGCAACGCTGCTTTTGGGAAGTGCTCTGCCGTATGCGCTGCTGTGGCGCTGGGTGCACCGACACCTTGAAGTGATCAAAAGTGAAATATCCTGTTAAGTAAGGGTTACCTATTGGAGCGCCTACACTCTTGATGACCTCTTACTAATATCGATAGACGCTACCTTTCTACTGAGACTGGGCCCTTTATAACAAGGCATAATTTGTAAAACAAGTACCAGCCGAAGTTGCATATTCGTTAATCTTGGAATCCTCAGTAACGCGGGTATATATATAGTTTGTAGTTTGCGAGATAATAAAAGCCTGTTAGTTATTAATGCTTTATAATCGCAGAATTTAAAGTACCCAGGACTTTCTGTCATTCAGTAGACGACTGCATGTAATTAGAAGCCCTCCAGTAAAGATAGTCAGACCAGACCAAACCCATGCAGCTGTATATCCCAAGGCCCTTCGCAATGCACCGCCTACAGGGGGGCCAAACAACAATGCAAATGACATAACAGAGAAAGCCATGCCAAATCTTGTCCCAATCCTCTTTGGGTCTTTTGTCAATCTTACAAAGATCGTCGGTTGCAGTGCAAAGAATGAGCCCGCGAAGAAGCCTTCACTTATGACCGTGACAAGCAAGCGAGGCAAAGTGGTGGCTGATATGAGACAAACACTTGTGATGGCCAGGACAGTTGCAGCACATATGATTGTGTTCATCGGACCAAAGCTCTGAGCGAGGAAGGTAGGAAGAATGCGCCCGAAGATTGAACTGCTGTTGAGAATAGCCAGCAAGTACAGAGCTAAGTTTGGTGATACAATCTCCTGATCGAGAGCATAACTTTGGACGTAGACGAACGGTGTGTACATCCCCAAGAAGACTGAGAAACATCCAAGTACAAAGAGTACATATGGCCAGTCGGTGAAGGTTGTCTTGTCGAGCAGTGGCCGCCGTTGTTTCGGCCCACCGGAGTTCAGCCCGGGACGAAGCACAAGGTTGGCAAAAGCAAGCAGGACCAGTAATAGTAAAGCCATGGCCCGGACTGTCCATGGTAGGGTCGTTTTAGTATTTAGCTCCCGAATCATAATAGGTAAAAGCACACTAGAAAACACCTCAGTCCGTTGTTGCAATTGGTAGGCAAGAATACTCACCCGCCAAGTCCACTGCCGCAAGCCGCAATTCCATTGACGAGAGGCAATTTGGTAGTAAACCATAACGAAGTAATAGCCACACTCAAGATTGACAGACAACCGGTACCAATACCAATCATCAGTCCGTGCGTAAGGAGAAATTGCCAATACCGTTTACATAAGCTTTGGAGTACGGTCCCGATGACGATGAAGCTGGATCCGACTGCGAGCAGATGTCGAAAATAGCCAGAATCATAGATAGGGCCAACTATGAAGCCTGAAAAGACCATCAAGAATGTCTGAAGGGATCCAATGACCGATATTTGGAACGGCGAGTTATTGGATAGGTCATCACGCTCGTAAATGGTTTGAAAGCTGCCAAAACTTGCTATGAGACCTGCATGGTTTTTAGTTAGTTCCGACTTCGTCTGTCTAGAGATGGTCCAGTATACTTACCCCGTGTGCAGAAGTAAAGGCAGAACGAGCCAGCCACTTGTAACCATGCCAATAGGCCGCCATCTGGTATAGGCTTTGGTGATGCATCGTCGACAGTAAGACTGTTGTCGACAGAAGGGCTATCCTCAGATGGTTCCTTTGCTTCAGTCATGGTCGCATACAAAGTATACTCGAGAAGAACTTCTAGGTCTGAGAGACAAGTGATGAATTCACGGGAACCTTTGACTGATACCCATCGCATGAGACTTTTGCCATGCTGCCCCCCCACAACCAGATACTCCGGGCTTATTCCCTTTTCCATTGTGTCTCCGTAAGCCTCGGCATTTAATTAGTTCTCATCCGTTCTTGGCTCCATATGGACCCTGCAGTGGACCAGCCAAAAAAAGTTAAAACTCAACATCAGCAGATAGAGGCGGAGGATTGGGTCTTGACATGGGTGGCCCCAGATGGGATGGGTGCAAAACACCCTGGATCCAGAATTAATGGCGAGTGATATGATGCAGATTCACACTAGTCAATTTTAGCAATTCCTAACGTCTTATGATCCACGGGATGGTAAACAGTCATAGGCAACTGTTAATTGCTTTTGATCGGAAATACCTTGGCTACGACCTTGATTGAAGGACATTTGTTGAATCGTAGCCGGGAACTTTCTGATAGCACCGGGCGAATGCTGTAACTTTCCGAATTCGGTGACACATCCGATTGCCAGCTGAAGGTAGTAGCATTGTTATCGTCCTACTCAAAATAACCTAGCCTTGCAGCCAGCCATCCAGATCCGCGGCTGCAGTTACATTGTGGCAACATACATGGACATCACAAAGTGCATCCGGTTTCATCACTAGCTTGGCATGACCAAGCAATTCCCATCCAGGAGTGGCAGTCTTAAATCTTGTTTTGGGCACCCTGCTGGTTACAAAAACAGATCCTTGCCCGAGACGATATGGTAAGGGTCCATGATTGATTAGCTTCATCAGATAAGTCGCAAGGTTGACGGAGCAGCAATTAGCTCAAACACGTGATCGCGATCAAGTAGTGATATCGAGTGGCAATGATGTGAGATTTTGAAGGTGCTAAATTTATAATGACTAAAATCTATTGGAATTTGACCGAATAACGGTCCAAGTATGCTCTCCAAGCCTCATCCTCTGTATCCTTGCTTACATATCCGACATACATATCTGGTCGAATGATGATAATGCGTGGGCTTTCATTGCTGACCCAATCAGCAAAGAAGATCTTCTCGTTACTTTTGTCTTCAGCGTGTCCATTGACACGATTAGTCGCCTCGTGGGGCAGAATGGTGTAAACAGGAGGCTGAATGGTCTTATCATCGGGATGATTCCCGATGGAAATAACGAAGAAATTTCCGTAGGAGACGTTGGAATAAAGTTGTGTCGTCTCACCGGCCCGGGTCGTCAGAATCACATCAGGACAGCGATATCCGGGTTTCCAAATCCCTTGCTCTGAGCCCTGCACAAGAGGAGTAGCAAACTCCCCGTAATGCACGCCCATGCCTGCCGTGCATTAGTAAATTATAACATGATCCGACAATGTGGAACACACCTGTGATGAAACCAGCATTTCGTTGAATCGTGGATACGTACTGCTTGGCAGCATGCACTGTATCCCTAACTAATGCAGCCGCTACTCCAATGACTTGGGCAGCTGTGGATCTTCGTTCGATGTCATAGCTGCATAGAATGTCGTTCCTTGCATTAGTCGTCAGATCAGAAGGTCTAGAAAGTGCAGCTAGACGCCAGGCTAGGGCGAAGGCGTCTGCAGCACCAGTGTTCAAGCCTTGACCGCCATTGACGGAGTGGACATGAGCTGCGTCTCCAGCTAAGATAACTCTGCCGTGGCTATCCTTTGAGATGAATGTACCAGCAAGTCTTTCCTTAACTAAGAAATCGTTAGCCTCGTCGATGAAAAATGTTGTTCATTCTGCTTACCAGTGAATGTGCTGAACCATTCAGTCTTTTTAAATTCAATTCGATGAGGTGCGAGGTGCTGTCGGATTGACTCTTCAGCCAGCTTCTGAGTGATCTCACCCTTGAGAAGAACGTAGAATCGCGACATTCCTCGCTCACGCGGGATCCATGCCACGCGAGACTCTCCATCCAACTCAAATGTGATGATCTCAGGACATACTGGGAAGTCGGTATCCAGGAAGGTATCTAGAACCGCCCAGGTCATCTCGGGCTTTGTGCCTGTGAAGCTGATACCCAGTGTATTTCTCACGAAGGAGCGAGCGCCGTCTGCGCCGACAGCATACTTGCTGCGGAATTTGCGACCAGACTTTGTGGTGACTTCGACAAATTCCTTATCCTCAGTGATACTTACAACATGTTCGTTGTAGCTCACTGCGTCACCAAGTCGGCTGCGCATGACCCGTTCAACGACAGGTTGGCCGATCATGAGGAAATTCTTGTGAAAAGCATGCTCAATGCCAACCCACCAATCGTTCTGACGGGACTTGAAGTCACCTTCTTTGAACGTGGAACTTGCTGCTGACTGTCAGATTGTGCGGTCAGTATTATTACATGCATGACTTACTGTTGCATTTGAGGCCGTCTGGGAGAAGCTCATCTAAGATGCCTGCTACTTCAAAATATTGCTGCGTGCGAGCATTGAGGGCATCAGCGCGACCTAGTTCCAGCGTAGAAGGCTTTTCATCTGTACCTGGTTAGCTATTTACGTCTTATACAAGAGTCCGCTGTGACCTACCCAGAACCCGCACTGAAACACCCAAAGGCTGGAGAAGAAGGGCAATGAAAAGACCAGTAGGACCTCCTCCAACAATTGTAACATCGGCTTGTTCCATGATTGAGAATAACTTCAAGTTGTAACTTCAAATTGATTGATTACACACACTACTCAGGGACTGAGGTCAAAGATAAACCACCAAACAAGCTTGTATACATGCTGCATAGCCACCTACCTAAGCTAGCCATCACTTCATCTACTAGGATCAAGGATAGAGGTTGCAAATGTCGCATTTCCGTAACATTGCCCTGGATGATGCACCATCGGACGGCCCCGAACGTGATGAAATCGGACCTGGGCCACAAACCGGCCGAAGGCCCAAATCCCGGTGGGATGCCGGGCGGGATAGCGCGCGCGCCGGATATCGATCGATCTACTGGTAGAAGTGCGGACCGTTCCAGGTTTTTTACGTGCCGGATTTCTTTTTTACCTGACTAAAAGTCCATGATCGTTTCACAATCCAAGGATTTCATGACTCGGTGTATGGAGATAGGGTGTCAAGGTACGGCCTTGGCAGCCGGATGTGTTTACGGATTGCCTTCTATTCTGGGACTTGATCCGGATCGTATCACACTCACACCTTCCTTACATGGCCTTGACCTCGATGGACAGGTCTTGATGACTTCCTAATGAAGCGATTATCTGTCAGATCTTTCGGACAAGAGTGAAAAAGTCCCAGGGTTAAATGTTTTGCCACGCAATAGGCAATCGTCTTATGGTCCACCACTGAGACGATTCGACTTGTTTTCGTAATTGCTGTAAATGGAATGATTAGGATCTTTGTCAGATGGACGATCTAGTTGGAGGTTGCGGTCTTTAACCTACCTGATCTGGATTTATGACATTTATTGCCCTTCTATCTCCCTTGGCTCAACCGGTCTTCTTTATCCGACTCAACATCTGGTACTAGCCTGATTCAAATTGCCAAACCTTCTTGCAAAGTCTTTTCTCTTTACTTTCATCATGTCGGTAGCAGGCATAAGCCCTTCTGTGCCTTATCCGGTCAGCGCTACTGTACACGATGTAGCTGTCGGCAAAGTCGAACCTCTGACAGCCGCGGTTGACCGTGACGCTCTCGAGACCTCCTCAAAGATCCTTGATATCATTGGCAGATATCGGTTGAAGCGAGGAGAAAATATGTACTCTCAAGCTGATGAATCGGCTCTCAAGTTTATCGCCCTAATCTACACACACGTCAAGGCTGGACATGCCGTACCTCTATGCCTGCCTGCCTTCCCCTTCAAGTCACCAAACTCTACGTCAAAAGTCTTGGGTAACCTGCCTGATAAGGGAGAGGAGATTGCTCTTGCTCATCTGAACGGTCTTTGCCAGGCTATTGGTGATGTACATGCACCAGGTGCCAAGCTTACCATCATCTCGGATGGACTTGTTTATAATGGTGCGTTGAGTATCTGATCTTTGCCAGAAGTACAAGAACTGATGCATCATAGACCTCCTTGGTGTTCCAGATAAAGATGTCTGGGCATATGGCGAGACCCTTCGGGCAATGGCAGTCGAAAAGGGATTCAGCAACATCTCCTTTGCCCGTCTTCGAGATCTTGTAGACATTGATCTACCAAAAGATCTCGAAGATATGACTTATGTCGCCAATGCCTCCAACTTTCGCCGTGCACTTCTTAACACTTTTAGCAAGCCTGGCTGGAGCTGGGATGAAGTCCGTCAGTTGGATGATCAGTGTATGACTTATCGCGGTTACATCAAATTCCTCCAAACAGATCTGGAAACTGTCTATCCAGTGAATGAGATACGTACCAAGTCCAAGTACAAGAGGGGTATTGAGTACATCGCCAAACAAATGATGGCTCGTGGAGATGTAAGCCACCGATGGGTGTCCTAAATGAGTTCACGATGCAGGATATTGACGGTTATTAGGCATTCGCCAATGCAGTTCGACAAAAGTTCCCAGATTATGTTCGCCTCTCAATCCACCCGTCAACTGGTGCCGTCAAACTTTCCGTCAGCCTACTACCAACTGATGACTTATATACCACACCTTGGCATTGCAGTGTAGCTTTCAGAATGGATGGTACAATCAGAACGGGCATGCGATCAGAATTTGACGGCGACGACAGTCTTGAGCTAGTCTATGACAATGGTCGACCCAGCTATTACAGAGCGAAGTCAACACTTCTTTCATGGACTGAAGAGAAGGGCGGCATCGTCGTTGACCCTATCTACCCTGCCGGTCTCTCTATTCGCCCCGCCAACGGACCTGGTGCTCTGACACTTGACGATGTCGACACCCAAAAAGTCCGTGTTCTTTCAGAGATCAACTCACCAGTTGTTCTCAAGGGCTTTGTCAAGAAGCCCAACAAGGATCGATTTATTGACTTCAGCTACCGTTTTGGGACACCGCTGCCCTGGAAGTTTGGTTTGTTGCTTGAAGTCAAGGATCGAGGCCTCGAGACTCGAGGTTTGAATAATGTTCTTTCGGCCGAGCCTATGCCCATGCATTACGACGGCTTGTTCAAGGTAGTCAAGCAGACCGACGAGAATGGTCAAGAGAAGGTTGTCTCAACTCCGCCACAGTAAGTGACTCAATTGCTCCCACTTGAATCTCTCAGCCAATGACTGTCGATCCTAGATTCCAACTATTCGAGGGTGCTACTACTTCTCCTCGCGACACAGGATTTACTATCTTCTCTTCGTCAACGCTATTCTTCAAGAACCTTCCACCCTGGCTTAAAGACCTAGATCTCTCCAAATTCACATGGAGCGTAGCCACGACAGCATTCGACAACACTGTCTTGAGAGGTCTACCCCTAGCTATTAACCACCCCACAACAGGCAAGCCGTGCCTACGCTATCATGAGCCTTGGCCACAGTCCAAGACAAGGTTCGATGCTTCAGATGTCATTATCGACGGCCTTGAGCCAGCACAGAGCTCGGCCATCTGTGACACCATTACCTCAGTCCTTTATGATCGTCGAGTAGCACTATACCTCACGTGGGATAAGGGCGATATCGTGGTTAGTGACAACATCTTGATGATGCATACGAGAAGCGACTTCACGGCAGGAATTGATCGAGAGCTTTGGAGGATTCACTTTAATTGAGCATCACCTTGTTGGAAATATAGCGATAGCCCTGGTTTAGTAGAAGTTGGCGCTTGTTAAAAAGGGGTAATATAGACTAGCCAGTATAGCTTAAGGCTTTTTCAGTAAAAAGGGATTTAAATAAGGATTAAAAATATTAATTAACTTTTAAAATTAAAAAAAAAGAAAAAAAAAAAGAAAAAAAAGTTCTATTTTTAATTATAACTATAGTAATAAAAACAATAAATTAATTAAAGTAAATTAAAATTAAATAATGTATTTAATAAGTAAGTGGATTATTT
>JABFFG010000445.1:0-23643 GCA_013623685.1 Fusarium transvaalense
GCCTAACCCACCCCCGCGTTACCTTGTCTTTTTTTTGCTGGCTTGGTTTTTTAGTTCTGTCTTGGTTTCTTCCCTCCCTTTCATTTTTGCAGAAGCGTTGTTACCCCCCCAGAAAGGTACCAGAGTCATGCGCCGTTGCATCCTCGACACGTCGAATTGAAACCACCCACCCCCAGTCCGACGACGACTCCTCCCAACGAATCAACCAACCAACCAACCATCGATCCAATACCGAAATTAATACCGCTGATCGTATCCAAGACGA
The DNA here is from genome assembly GCA_013623685.1 of Fusarium transvaalense. Classification (NCBI taxonomy): domain Eukaryota; kingdom Fungi; phylum Ascomycota; class Sordariomycetes; order Hypocreales; family Nectriaceae; genus Fusarium; species Fusarium transvaalense. Next base: position 266 of record JABFFG010000445.1, read on the forward strand.
GCGTTTGACACATTTCAGCCTCAATCAACTGTCTCTACCAACATCAACAAAAAAAGAAAAGAGAGGGAAAAAAGGAAATATCGCAATCATGACGATGCTCGAAGCTGAGATATGGACCTGGTATGGTCTATCGTGGGTTATTGTCATTGCCAGAATGTAAGGGATACGAGGTCAATTGGAATGGAGGATCAAGAATTGAGCTGACATTCTGGTTAATAGGATATCGAGAAGAATGTTGTTAGGATCAATCAAGAAGCTACAAGTTGAAGATTTCTTGATGATAATAGCCATGGTTCGTCAGCTTTCTACGCTGTTACACACAATTGATCCAACTAACACGATGCGATGCGCAGTTCACAGATACAATCCTCATGGTGGGCATGTCCATCATTTCGCAAACGAGCAGTAACCTCATCGACCCCAACGAAGACGTTATCCTAGACGCAGCAGAGATTGCGAAGCGAGAATATGGTTCTAAATGGGTTTTGGTGGTTGAGCAAATGCAGATTATGACCATTTGGCTTATGAAGTATTGTCTGTTACTCATGTACAACCGTCTCACGTTGGTATTCCCCAGTCGCATCTGCACCAGACCTTTATTAACATGACTATAGCATGAGTTTGAGTCAGAACTTGGCTGTTAAATTTGTCGCCGCCTATGTCACCGCTGGCTTCGTCGTTATGGAGATTCTCTACCTTGGAGTCTGGTGTCGCCCATTCAACCAGTACTGGGCTGTTCCTCCAGAGAACAGTATGTCTTGACTCGTAACAAGCTCAATTGGGAGACCATCCATGCTAATTATCCCAGCTCAATGTTCTGCCGCTACAAACCATCTCATCACAAACGCCGTCATCAACATCACCTCCGACGTCATGATTATCCTCATCCCCATGCCCATCTTCTTAAAATCCCAGCTTCCCTTGAAGCGCAAAGCCGTTCTCATTGGCGTCTTCGCCCTCGGCGCCTTTACCATTCTATCCGCCATCCTTAACAAATTCTACTCTTTCAACGAACCATTCGGCTCAAACTGGACATTCTGGTATATCCGCGAATCTTCCACCGCCATCATCACCGCCAACTTGCCTTATATCTGGACCCTCTTGCGCCGTATTTTCAAACTCGGATCCTTCAGCGGCTCGACCTACGGAAAAAGCACCAACGGCCCTTCCAAAGCGTACCGCTCAAACTTTACCAACCACCGCTCTGTCGTGCGCTCGCACGTCCACGCAGACCACAATCTGCACCAGGTGGACAGCGAGGAGGAGATCAACAACAGCTACGCTCTACCACTCAAGATCTACGCCAAGCGCGAGGTTCAAATCACCAGTGAAGACGCAGGCCCCGAAGACCGAAGAGGTCCAGTGGGTTGTATTCCTGATGAATTGATGAGCCATAGCAAAGACAGCGTGCGGACAGAAGACATGGAAACAGCTTCTGAAAGATCCGCAGCTGGTGTGGTCAAGGTATACCACGGAGTATGAAAAATCTCATTCATAATGTCTTTTTATTTATTTTTTGATGATCTTGAGTTATGTCACGCCTGGATCAAAATACCCAGAGATGTATATCTTCTTCTTTTTTTTGCTATATAGATAGAATATTCGTGCCTACAGCACAACAAACATAGACGAAATGACAAAACACGTCACTTTTTGAAGAAGAATCAGTTGGCCGATCACTCACTTCACTTTCAACATGTGAAGCCCGTCATAGTTACGCGAGACGCCACCGTTGGGTCTACTCGTCTGACCCATGTCTTTTCTTTACTCCGTGACTCCATATCTTCGCAACCTCAATCTCTATCCAGCTAGTCCCGAGTTCTGTAATTTACACGAGCCATTAAAAAACACCCGAGGCAGCTCCGACCTGAAGTTGATCCTGGAACCAACACATGTCATCTTGTCTAGTCTCTAGTCTAGCTTTCAGGGGAGATACCTAGTATTGGCAAAAATGTCTCGAATTTTAGTCTGAATCCTTCGTTCTTCTCCTTTCTTAACTAGCTTCAATCCCTCGGGGTCTTACATCTCCGCGACAAACCCGTCCTTTCCCGGTTTTTTGGTGGATTAGTTACCTACTACTCAGCCAAGTTGAACTAACTAACTGGACTCTGGCGCTAGGGTTATCTCCGCGAAGACTGGCGCGTAACAGTTAGACAACCGCCTTTCCTTGTAGGGGAGGTTCCAAGGCCTTGGACTCGATAAGACTAATCTCATAGTGTCTTTGCAGATCCGGGTGATCTGGGTTCTGACCCGAGGGCAGTCTAACCTGTTCCTATTACGAGATTCTGGGTCATCAATAGTCTGGTGTGTTGTTATTATTATTATCGCTGAATTTTGATTACAAGGTTAGTTTCCTGGTGCTATCATTTCGCACCGTCAACTTTTGTTGCTGTCTGATGAGGCAACTCCTCAGCTCGAGCAGCCATCCTTCTCTTAATCCTTCGCCGTATATAAATCCCTATCAATATCACAAAAGCCAACCCAAGCGCACTGCAGACAGCAATAAGCGGCCAAACAAATTTGCCGAGATCTTTCAAATTTGAATCATCAGGTGAAGGGATATACGTCGTCTCAGCTTGCGTTCGTTGCGGTCGCGGCCAAGGTCCGCCAGTATACGGATCTTTGCAGTCGGGAATACATGTTGATCCGGCTGCGTTGACGACATATGATATGGTGAGGGGGGTTGCCAGAAGGACATCTTTATCAGGATCAAAGTCCACTGTTGTTGTAAACTTGGCGACTGACTTTCCCGGTGTTCCTGTTGTCGGAGTGGCGTCTAGGACGGTGAATGTTGATTGTAGAGAACCAGCTGATCTTATGCTTGACGCGACGCACATCCTTTCATGTATGAAGGCTGAATTGCCAGTCGAGTCTCTGACTGTAGGTGTTTCATATGAAAAATCATAAGCACTATGAGATCAATTAGTAAAAGACCTCATGAGTGTATCTTGCACTTACGTAGGACAGCAGACTAGCTCACGACTCGTATCACTCCCCGCAGTAGAGTCCACCCATCTTTTCACAGATGTGTAGCTGATGGGACACTCCGTTGCAGGATGTTCCCAACCTGGTGTACAGTCCCTATTCCGTATCGAATTCCCATCATCAGCATAATCTGTATACATGAGCTGAACATTTGTACAAGATTTTCCTTTTTGGTAATATCCAGCTTCAGTCTCTGAATAGCAATATGTACCCCAGTACCATAGTTGATCGGTGTCGAGGCATCCTGGTGGTGGTGTGAAGCGCGGCAGAGTCCACGTAGGTGTTGTGATGGTGTTGAAGGAAGGCGTTGGTGTAGCCATTATTTCATTCGGATTTATCGACATGGAATAGAGATTACTTGATGAGGTGAAAAATAAGAGGATTGTGTGTATATATATGCAGTGATGTTACATTCTGCCTAAGCTTAATTGAAAGGTATGCAGGGTTTATCAGCGTGATGCAATGTCATGCGGCTGTGCTAGGGGGCTGAGTATCTTTTATCAAACAGCCTTGCACCGCGCCTGTCCTTCAGAAAAGCGATTGAATGATGAGAGGGTTTAGGCTCATACATGTAACTCTTCGATATCAAAATCAGCTCATCGCACATTTACCCGTCCATATTTTCAAATTTCGTCAAGACCCTGAATGGAATTGTTAATCTCTCTGCTGACATTTAGTTTCATTTCTGTTGGTCTTGCGGTGCTGTTGGTTAAACCAAATTGCTGCATTGGGTAATCGCCGCAATCCTTGAAGACATGTTGGTATACCCTTGTCTTGACACCACAAGAGTAAGAAGATGCCAAGTTTGATGCCCTGCATGGCAGATTCCATAATATAGTAAATCCTGAATACTGGCTTTAAACCCTTGCCTCGAAATATGTCAACCCCATCCAAATACACGAGACAAAAAAGACCGCTCTTGATTCCTTCTCTCGATCAACTCCTCAATCCTACTCCTGCGATGTTGCGGTGACTCCATTCTATCAAGAATATCCGAAAGATCCATATAACCACCGTCAAAAACCATAAAGCTCACATCTGTTCGTGCCCCCCGCTCCAACATGAGCTCCGTCGCACTTCCAATGTCATCAACCAAATACTTGGACATGGACCCTTGCCTAGAATCTAGATAGTACGTTTCCAGAAATATTGCCCAAACTGTTTTCTTGTTACTGATAGATATGCTCGCGTTTGGATCAGCTCCCAAATCAAGAAGTAGCTTCACCATGGGTAACACGGGACCTTCTTCAAGATGGCTTATTTGCAGTGGCGCTGCCATTGTTGGTCGGAGTGCGTAATCAAGCAGAGGACGGCCTTTCTTTTGTCGAAATTCGGAAGGATTCTCTCGTAACCGAGCTGCAGTGTATAGACTCAAGCGAGCTTGTATAGTTCCTGCCAGAAAAGTCTTTTGGCGTCTCTCTTCGAATCTTTCTTCTGGGTATTGCTTGGTATTCGTCCAGTGGACTGCAAAGTGATTCAATTGGTCCGAATTCGTACGGTCCAGCTCATCAAGGATCTTGAAGACCTTCCTCAGATCCGTGTCATTATGCTGGTTAGTTCCGTCCTGTTCTAGTCTTGTAAATTCTTCTTCGACTTTCCGCGCGTAGTGCATTAGGCTATCCGCGATGAGGTGCAGTTGATTGTAGAGAGTTTCTACAACGGGAGCGATAGACTTGTTGAGACCCAGCATAACCCTGCAGAGTGATAAATAAGGATCGAACTTTTCTGTAGGGCGCGATCTAATCATATCGTCGATGACACCCGTGTCGAGGAAGAAATCTCTCACAGTTCGATGCAAAAAGTCGACCTGGCTTTTGAATACTCTGGTTGCTGTCGGATTCACAGTGACATAAAGTAAATCACCGCACCTGGCGTTTAGCCTTGTCTTCGATCTCTTGTAGATTGCCTCGATTTCCATATCCAGCAATGGACTTGCTTGCATCGTCAGAGCGTAGTCAGGATCATCCATTTCGCGATCCAAGAGGTGAAATGCAAGCAAGGGTAAAGCCTGCTCCGCAGCGATAACAGTCTTGAAGATCCTTGTAGTACTGTCCCAATAGATATTCTCGATGGACAGTAGCATGTGCTCAAAATACTTCTGTAGATCATCAGGAAGTTCGTTTAGTCGGCTCTGCAAGTCCGAGTAGTTGTCATCGTTCAACAACCCTCTTTTAAGAGAGTTCACCACAAGGTAAACCCATAGAAAGACACCCTGTGCTCGCTGAACCATGGTGTCTATGATATGAGAGCACCGCGGGTCGATTTCAGATAGCGTCTGAAATTTTGAATCGGCACCTAGTTCTTCCTTCACGTAGCGTCTTATATCCTCTCTGGTCAAATCCTCAAGCTGTAGCTTCCACTTGACATGGCTGAACTCTCTACCAAAAGCATCCCAGGGCCGACTGGAGACACAGATCTTGATAGAGTTGGATGAAGCAAGGACCCTCAGCGGACTAAGAAGCTCATCGAATGTTCCTGTATAACGATGCGCTCCAGCAGTGTATTCGTCGAGACCATCGATGAAGAAGCAGAACTTCAGTGGCAAGGACTCTTGGGATGAGAGTCTTTCGAAAGCTCGGAAAAGCGCCTTGTCATCCCAAGAATCGTAAATGTTAGAGTCGGCTGAAGATTCTTGCTGGGAATTGTCGACGATATCGATAAGCTCAGGACATTCCCTGAGAACTTGATAGAGTATTGTTTGGAATAGTCCAGTGAGTGATTTCTGCATCGGCAATCCAGCATTCCAAAAGAAGTGACTGGCGGTGATAACCCGATGCTCACCTCCCCAGGTACGTAATAGCGACTGTGTATTCTCGTGAGTAACGATAAACTTCATCAATGTCGACTTTCCACTTCCAGCCTTTCCTTTAACCCAGAAGAATCCACTTCCCTCCTCAAGCCACTCACAAAAGCCTGTTCTCCCTTTGGTGAAAACCCAGTTAAATGTAGCTTTGTGGTGCTCCTGTATAGCGCTGTGTCGTTGCTTGATCTCTCTAAATCGAAGGCTCTTGAGAAAATCGTGATGCTTCTTCACGCGCTGGGCTTCCGAGACAAGACTGTCTAGATGTAAGATGACCATCTTGGCAGCGCTGCTTGTCCCAACCTTGTTCAGATCAATACCTCGAATGAGGAATTCGATGGATTCGAGTTTAGTAGTCGTGTTGGCTTCCAATGCGGCATTTTGCTGCTTCAGCTCATGTACCACAACCAGAGCCGATGATTGTCGAGAACTATAATGGGAATTAGCAATAGTCCCAGTGTGGTTTTGTATCAGAACTGACTGTGACGAAGTTGTCAAGGCAAGTAACAACGTCTTTTGCATATTGATCAACTTTCCCTCCAGAGCTTGAATGTCGGTATTTCTCAGTCGTCTATGCATCAATGTCCGCATAGCCTCCAAGGCCCTTCGCTCACCAGGCCTCCGTCGCAGAAAGCCAAGAAGAGTTGCAAGTTGTGTGGCATATTCATCGCAGGCCTTGGCCGTCTGAAGCAAATTCTCATCTATGCTGACCTGGCGATTATCTTCTGAATTTGGTTGACTCTGATCAATCAGACCGACCAACTTCTGCAGTCGTTCTGCATTGGCAAGAAACTCTTCATCTTCTTGAATAAGGCCTGAAGTGGATTTGTATGCTCTTTGTGCTGTTCTGGTTAATTTGATACCCACCTCGACGAACTGCAATATGTTTCCCACCAAAGCAATCGCAGCCAGTTCAGCCATTTTTTGGATAGAAACTTTGTGAGTCGGGTCAGGTTGGGAAATGAGGCTCGGGCTGTGATGTCTGATCTGATATGGATGTCACGTTAATCTGCCTTGTTGGCCGGAACATGTGACGGGCCGATGCATAGCCATGTATATCGAGGCTGACTGGTCTTGGCAGCTGAAAGCCCGCGTCTCGAGGTAGTGGCCTAATTTGTTTCTATTCAACTTTTTGTGAAAAGCACTGATCAGGTTATTACTAAGTTATTTTGTCTTAGTTATGCTCAGGACAAAAGGAAGCACTGGACCACTTGTGCGCGCCCTCCCGCTGGCGTCGGAACCGTGTTGAAGTTTGGCCTCGGAACGACATTGGCAAGTAACTCCTTTTCGCCTTATCAGCACGAGACATCATTCGGAAAATGATCATCATGTAGACACACAGACTGATAACTTCGAAATTCATGATGGCCATTTAGATGAGGTCTTCCTATGTCAGGATCTTTCATAGTCTAGGGTTACTTCTATAAGAACACTATACTCTACATCACACAGCACTCCTCAGCAGGCTGCTTAGGTCTGTGACTCAAAGTCACGCCTGAGCCCTCAAGGATCAATATCCCCTCTTCCTCAGGCGACACAACCCTAGGCGCTAATCTCTCCTTCAACTCAGCAAACTTATCCATCCACCAATACCCAACCTTCTCCCACCTCGTCACCATCCAATCCTGCTGATACTCCTTCAACAACTCCTCAAGCTGTGCTTTGAGACCCTCTTCTTCAGTAGCAGCCAACGCGATAGCAAGTGCCAACGGTACATGACTTGCCCCGAGCGGTCGGTACTGGCTGATATTCCGAGCCATGGATACCACTTCCGAAGAACATAGTGCTGCTTCGCCAACAAGGGCAAGGTTATATGGATCAAAGGCTTGCATGAGACAGTTCATTATCACGAGAACTGTGAGCATGACGGAGTATGCAGAGTTGTACGAGCGTGATAGTCGGAGTTGCATAGGCGTTGGAGAATATCCGGGCTCCCATGTCACAGCTTTAACAATGTCTGCTACTTTCCGCAAGTCTCGACATAACCTGTGATACGCGCAGGTAATCTCCATACGATGCGTCTCAGGATCATTGATAAAGTCAGGCAACCTTCCCAAGTTTCTTATCGAAAGACTTGGAATACCTCCTGAATCTTGTTCTTGTTTTGCTTGGTTTGTTTCGGCTGTAGATGGAGGATTATTCTTTTTGAAGTTGTCAAGCATGTCCCAGAACCACTTTTCCAATTTGACTTTGGGGTTGGAAATGCTTTCTATGATCTAGGAATCTGTTAGTGGGAGCTTAAAGTGAGGAAAGGATGGACTACATACTACTGGGACACAGAATGTGAGAACCATGTCTGTTTCGAAACCGGCTTTCCAGTTCTCTCTTGCTGCTGCTTTTAGGAGATATGCTAGACCTTGGCCGTGACTTGTACTTGGATCATCGTCTCTTCCCAGCCAGCCCTGTAAAGTGTCAGTATTAATGAGATACTCTGTGTATATAGACATATACAAACCTGGCAGATCATGATGAGATATACAGCGCACATTGTTTCCGGCATCCGTGCCTTGGCAGGGTTATCAAGACATAGTCTCAAAGAATTAATCGCGCGACCATATTTTGTCAGTGCATCGATAGTCTGGTATCCCTGTGGCATATGAAGGGTCGAAAACGTTGTAGCTAAAGCATCAGCAGATGCATCAAGGGCTTCATTCCTCCCCAATCTCGCAGGGATATGTCGAAGAAAATCACCATAACAGGTGATGTCGTATCGTAAATCTGTAATCTCGAGTCTTGACACCAACGTATGTGTGACTGTAGTAGTCTGATTACTCGGCACTTTGATCAAAGCTTGATGGAATAGAAACGGCGATACTGATTTCTGAGAATTGGATGAACTTGAGGTTTCTCCATCCGTGTCGACAATCTGAGGCGTCGAACTCGATGATGATCCACGCTCTAGAGTCTGAATCTTGAACTTGTAGCGTTGTTTCCCCACGTTGACGCAGGGTATATCAAGTCTTTCGCATCTAGCGCATCTCGGTTGAGCTTTATCGCACTATTTTCATCGTCAGATCCATGTCAATCTCAGTCATTGTTCTGATCATCTTACCTTTTTCTTTTGTTTTCGACAAGCATCGCATCCCTTGTATGACGGAACACCCGGCATTTTGACTCCGCGGTAGATGTATCCTAATAGAGTCAAGATTGAGTTATGTTATGGATTCTAGCGGTGGATAAAGCTGCTATTTAGTTCAACTTATGTTCTCCTTGTCTGTTCATTTTCACTTGATGGCCCCCGCTTTCTATAAAGTGCTGGGATAAAAGGCTGATTTGGGGAAGTACAGTAGCAAGGGTTCAGCCTTGGAGAAGAGGGGACAAGGATGTCTCTCTCGATATGGACAATGTGATTGGATCTGCTCCACTGAAGGATGAGATGGAGCGCAGCGTTTTTCCATGTTGGGTATAGTGTAGAGTTTCGATACAGGTCAATGAGCATGAGGGCAGTTTCTAAAAATGAGGTTGATTTGAATGATGTCTGAGCCGAATCTGATTCGATCGTTTATCCCGATGTCTCCTGAGCTTATGAACCGTTAGTAGCAAATCAATCCAAGGGAGCTTGTCGATCCAAGGCATATTGTTATCGATTATCCCGAGATCAGCGTTTCTGGTTGATGTACCTACATACTCAGCCCTGTCGCAGCACATTGCCACCATGGCCGTGCTTACCAGGTAGGCTTTCAGCTGTCCTCTCACACTGCAGAACCAACAACATTCGATGCCTTGTTACTTAGGCATGAGTTCTACAGCCTGGCCACGTAGCCATCATCATCCCTTTTCCCCTTTTCTACTGTGACTTGGTCTCATGGGAGCTATTGACGCCTGAATGGATCGACATCAACATGTCAGGACCTTCGACAAGTACACGCCGTGACATCAGCAATAACAGGTTCAACGACCACACCAAGATCCATCAAGGCGACGTCCACAATAACGTTTACTACAACGCGCCCCACCCGACGGCCCGCACCGAAATCATCCGCATCATCCCTTATCCCCCCAATGAAGATCTAGTCCATCGTGATCACATCGACAGATTAGATGAGCTTCTACCATCAACTCCAGGATCCCGAAGTGCGGCTCTTTGGGGTTTGGGAGGATCAGGCAAGACACAGATTGCCATAGACTATGCCTATCGACGATGCGATACCGACAAAGAATGCCATGTCTTCTGGATCCATGCCGAAAGTGAAGCCACCTTTTCGGCCGACTACAAAAAAATCGGAAAGAAGCTAGCCGTTGACGACCAACTCAACGGGACAGACCTGCTTAGTGCTGTGCGAAGTGCAATTGAAGCAAAGTCGAAATGGTTGATGGTCATTGACAACGCCGATAACCTGAAGCTCTTTGGAGTGGGTCGATCAACAATAACGGCAGGCGAGAATGAGGACCACGGCCGGAACCTTCATGAATACATCCCCTGCGCTCCGCAAGGGACAGTGCTATGGACGAGCCGAGACGGGCACATTGCGGGTACCCGGGTCGCAGCACGTCGCGGTATAGAAGTGCGGTCCATGGCCATGGATGAAGCTATGGAACTTCTAGCCAGGATACGGAATATTCCGTCGACTGCTGCAGGGTCTCCAAGGGAGGCAGGAGTAGATGCTCTCCTAGAGGAACTGCAATACTTGCCATTGGCGATCTCGCAAGCCGGCGCGTACATGCGGCGTTTTTCGATGACAGCCACGGCGTATCTAAGTCACCTCAGGCAAGGGAAGACCCGTTGGGAAGTGCTCAAGGTGAGCGATACTGACCGACATCGGCGGCCCGAAGTGTCAAACAGTGTCCTCGAGACGTGGAGGATCTCGACGGAACAGATCCGCTCTGAAAGCGCGATGTCATACCGCATATTGCATGTAATTGCATATGTCGACAACCAAGACATACCGCAAGAACTGCTAGCAGCAGCGGCGTGCCCATTCAGCGTTAACAGGGAAGACTACCAAGTCGATGAAGATGACACAAATTCAACCAGACGAACACCAGAACTCGAGCTTCTAGGCGCCATTGCGCGGCTCGAAGAGTTTTCTTTTCTCAGCCTACGTCAAACAGATGATGGTGGACGGAGATACGAGATGCACAAGCTCGTTCAGGAGGCTATACGATATGGCCTAAGGCCGAACAGCTTAGCCGAGACAACGGCGGACGAAAGTATCAACAGGCCAAAAGACCTCGAAGCATTCTACAGTGGCAGGTCACTTCAGATAGTGGATAGCCTCTTCCCTTCCTCGACGGAACGGACCTCGTGGGCACAATGTGAGAAGTATGTGACGCATGCTCTACGAGTAGGGGAGTGGGCAGAGGTCAGCGGAACAGAGGTTAAGACAGCCAGGCTACTCGAGCGGGTGGGGCGCTTTTTCGATGAACGAGGACGATGGAGAGAGATTGAGTCGGTGGATGAGCGGGTATTGAGACTCAGACGGAAGGTGCTTAGCGAAAAGCATCCAGACGTACTTAGTGCCATGGAAAACCTCGCACAAACATACTTGAAACAAGGCCTTCATAACAAGGCCGAATACATTTCCCAGAAGGTATTGGAATTGCGGCGCGAAGTGCTCGGGGATAAGCACCCAGACACGATTTGGTCTATGGAACAAATTGCAGGGATTAAATATCACCAGGGCCAATATAATAAGGCACTGGAGCTCGAGGAAACAGTACTGCAACTTCGATACGAAGTGCTCGGGGAGAAACATCGGGATACAATTCGAGCTACAACGTCACTTGCATCAACATATCTTGACCTGGGTCGACAAAAAGAGGTTCAAGAGATTGCAGTCAAAGCACTAGAACTTGCAAAAGAAGTGCTTGGCGAGAAGGACCCACTTACGATTGAGAGCCTGTCATTACTTGCGAGAACATATTATGAACAAGGACTTTATAACAAGACAAAGGAGATTGGCCAACAAGTACTAGAACTTCGGCAAGAGGTACTTGGAGAGAAGCATCCATATACAATTCAAACTATGACCTTACTTGGGAATACATGTCGTATGCTGGGCCAACACGAGGAGAGTGAAGAGATCTTATTTAGAGCACTGGGGCTTTCACGAGAAACATGCGGGGAAAAGCATTTGATTACATGTTATGCCATTAGGACGCTCGCAGCAACATACTATGAGCAGGGCCGGTATAACGAGTCAGAGGAGATCTATCGAACAGCTTTGGACCTCCAACGACAGATCTTCGGAGACAATCATCCTGGAACACTACAGGCTATGGAGGAGCTCGCCTTGATCCAGAAGGCAGTACAACAACCCCCGTTTCTCACAGAATCAGTTGGGTCTTTGGTAGTCCTCCAAGTAATCGAATGGGAAGAGGGGATAGAGGGGCACAGGTCGTTATGGGAGAATATGAGGAGGAAGGTTGGTGAACTTCGTATATCGAGGTCCTCCAAAGGAAAGGGAACTTGATTCATTTGTGTTTTCGGGTCGGCATTTGCATTTACTTTACCTGCGCTAGCTGAAACTTCTGTTGATGAGTACCTATCCTCGAAGGTATACTGATATGTAAGATTGAGTTATTGTGTTCAACGTGAGATGATCAACGTATTACCTTTGACACGTGACCAGAAGTTGCCTGAGATGACTTGTCTGTGTCTAAGCCACCAACGTGGCGTTGTTGATGATGGACGACGGGCGCTATGAGATATGACTTGGAAAGAATTGCAATGATCGACAACTATTAAGATAAAGAACCATAAGCTTCAGTTAACCTTTCAAGAGTGCCTATACCCTACAGCCTCAATCGCGGCATTCAGCTACTTTCGGAATACAGCTGAGTAAACACTAAAATCACATATTCATAGGATGTCCCTGATTCAAGTATAAATCCGGTCTGGGCCTTTCTTGGCCCTATTTCAACTCTGGTATCATCACATATAACACCCAATTATTCACCTTTACAACTTTTCCCTCTTCATCATGAGAGAACTTCTGAACAAATTCTTATACGGCTCATCCAGCCCCCAAGGCATCTCTACCAATGATAGTTCCCAATCACTCATTATCCGACCTCACCCAAGTGATGAGACCCTTCTCTTCATCACACCCGCTGGCTCACCAAAAGATGCACCTCCACTCTTCACAATATCTAAACGCCAGACCAACCCCGATTTCGTCCTACATCGTGGTCTTCCAGCACCTGAGAACATCATCGCCTTAGCATCGATGCACATGAGCACATCAACGGTTGACTTATCCGTGTACAATCAGCCCATGGTCATCAAAAACAGCTCCATGACGGGGAGTTGGTCACTTGACACTCATATGGGCAAGTTTAAATGGAAGCCCAATCAATTCACGGGGTCGGGTTTTGAGTTGTGTGATAGGCAGGGAAACAAAGTTGCCAAGTACGGTAATGCAGGGTTGATGAACTTTGGGGAGAAGGTCAGCATCTATGTGCCTGGGGATGAATTCTTTACTGCTATGGTGGTGTTGTCTGCTGTGTCATCTAAGGAGCTGGCCAAGATTATTGATGAGGTAGTTGGTGAGGTCGCTGGTGCAGTGTTGGGCGCTTAGATGCAGCCATTAAGATTATCAGTGTAATTATAATTGGAAGCGGTGATATGATATTAAAGTACATTATTGATCAACTCTGCCTCTCCAGTCCGAAGTCTTGTCAAGTCTGACTACATTACATTACCTCCTCCTCCTTCTCATTCCTGCCATAGTCATACACAACGAGGCCATACCCCTCATTCGCCGTTAAGTGATTCAACCTCTGGATCCTTTGGAACATCCTTCAAACTCCGAATAAACCGAGCTGGCACACCTCCCACCAAAGTCTCTGGCTCAACATCTTTATGGACGACTGCACCCGCAGCTACCGTGGCGCCTCTTCCAATGGTCACTCCTGCAAGGATAGTAACCCGAGCTCCTATCCAGCAATCCGCTTCGATGCGTATAGGCAAGGAATATGACGTGCCTTGTGCCTCTTTACGCCCCTTGGTATCTGTCGGGTGTGTGGAGGTGCAGATACATACTCCTGGTCCGATGAGTACGCCGTCTCCGATGGTGACGAGAGCGTTGTCGTAAATCGAGACTCTGTTTATCAGTTAATCAACAGTGATCCAGGATATAGCTAGGAGACTTACTCTCGGTTTATATAAACGCCGTTACCAATAAAAGTGTTGCATCCCCATATGACAAATAATGGCGGTTCAATGGTGACTTGTTTACCCATCTTACCCAGCATTTGTTTTGCTGTTGCCATGCGCTTCATCTTGATAGATGCAAGAGTAGCATCATCCGGAATGTCATCACTGTTGAAAGACCGTAATTTTCTCATCACTCCAAGCTTGTAATCACTAAGCTCTCGAGATCCGCTGATATCAAGGCTAGACATTCATTAGACATGGTATCATGCATATTGAGTGATATATGAACTGACTTCATGCCGCTAATCATCTTGCTGAATTCATCGCACCAAGGAACGGGTATATCGCTTTCCCGCATCTCGAGGATCCGCTGTGGATCTTTAATCGTCGCGGCCATTTTTTTCTTTTTCTCGAGGGATCCGAATGCATGCAGGAGTCAATAGTCGACAAGTATTGGTCGGGATAATGCGAGCATGAGTTTTTCCATAGGGGGTGAGAGAGAGAAGAAATGGGATCCAATTGGTTGGGGGATTGTGTTGAGGGGTCGTTTATCCGTATCCGTAGCGGTGTAGAAATTGAAATAAATTGGATGCTTATGTCACACAACTAAACGTCTCGCTAAGTACCTAGTTATTGATCGGCAAAAGGATAACATCATCTTGGCTAGTGGAGGCTTGAATGTAATTTACTGTATGGCACCATCTCGTGGAAATACCCGACGTCTTGTGGGTCTGATCAGTCTTTAGTGGTGCTGTCAAATAAACAATCCATGCTGTAGAGTTAAACAAGAAAGCCTTCTCAAGGTATAACCAGTTTCTTGTAGGTCATTCCAATGTGCAGGCAGAACGTGAGGTTCTGTTGGGCTCTCTGGTATAGAAGCACCTGGAAATGCACGACTTTTCTTTATCGAGATCCATGATATTATATATTGCTACAAGTCGAGACAAGACTCCTCTTGTTCTGGATATGGATGCTACATAGCCCGTAGTATCATCCATTACTACAGGTCGGGTATTAACTGGACTGCTACAGCCCCTGAATCTTAGTGCATCATTAGGTGAGAACAGCCTATTAACTCCACCCAATCAGAACTTGGTGTTTTTGCCCTGATAGACCGCCAAATTATAAGGGTTCAAGTGCTATGATGAGATGCGATGCGGCCAACAGACAATCAATAATAGCTTCGCATTATAACAGAAACAACATTATGTTTTCCGGCGGCCGTGAAAAGGTTCCTCCTCCAGACCTGCCCAAAGTAACGATACAAGTTTCGGATGAAAAGTCAGCTTCCAACGGCGGAAGCGGTGCTGACGATGCCTTGACTGTCACCCGGATACTCGAAGCAGACGGCATTCCATGTTGTCTTGTGGGGATATCTGCACTCATATTCTATGGCGCCGATCGAGTGCGTCCAGTGCGTAAACCCCAGAAACATGAACCTCATCTTTCGCCTCTCACTAATCCTTTTCCTTGTTGATTTGACAGGACTGGGAAATATGTGTTCCAACAGAACACGTCGACAAAGCTGCAAAACTATTACAGTCAGAACTACATTCAGCCAACTATTCCTTGGTTGACCCTTGGTCTTTTCCAAGCTTGTCACTTTTGCATACCTACCATCGTTTCCAGGGCAAAGGCACTGATTTCTACTTCATCCTGGTACCCGCGCGCGATGTACACATATCTTGCGAGCCTTCCAACATCACACGCAACGTCAGAGGACTTCCCTATCCCAAGTTAAACGTCTTCATTCAAAGCTGCCTGGATACTGGTAACGAAGTCCAACTTTGCGATGTTGTCGACGGCACAGACCTACCAGAAGAATGGGGAGATGAGAATCTCGATCTTGGGGGGACCAACGACGTCGAGTGGGCTAAAGACATGAACAAACGAGGACGCAAATTTTCAAATGGCAAGTTTGCATATTGGGCTCCTTTTTCCTGGGAGAGTCGGCGAAGTAGGCGGGCCATGTGGCAATCTAAAGTGCGGACAAAGAAGGATAGGCTGGACTGGACGAAGCCAGCTGACGTTTTTGTAACCCAGTATCGCCTTATTGGCGAGCCAGACCCGTGGACTGTTTTGTCTGACGATTATTGAGACTGGCTAAAAGGCAACGTATTTGGTATTGGCGAATGATGTTGGCCAAATCAGGGCAGTTTTGGCTCCCTTTTCCTGGTAAATGCTTTCGTTCCAACATGGTTTCACCACCACTGACTTCCTTTTAGGGTCATATTACCTTATTAGGAGATGACTGGCAGCATTCAGGAAAGACTGTTTGTAGACATCAACGAAGAAGGGCAAGTTATCGCTGTTGATGTCGTTTTCAGGTACGTGTGGTGAAGAAAATCTACACAAAGCTGGGTTAGAAGGATAATGGGCATCTGCTAACGATATCGCCAAGGTCAACTGGGTACACCACTCTTGGATGAAGAGGACTCAATCGAGGTGATTAGACCTCAGCTCCGCACCCCTCAGGGAGAACAGGTACCTGTCATCCATTTGACTTGGCAGGTAGAAGGCAAACTGAGAACCTGGATCTCTGACTGACTTGAGCGAGGTATCTTCTTGGGTTCACGATGACTAAAAAACACTATTGTCACACAGCCTTAGCATCATGAATCCGATGCTATCACAATAGAACCTAGATCTCGAGAAGAAAGGATACAGATTTCCAGGACATCACTTTCCTATGTCTGACATACTCGGATGGTATTAGTGAGTGAAGTCAACATCTACCAGAGGAATGGCGACGAGAACTTTCAGAGATTTACCAGTTGACGGCCGATGAGGAGAGTAGCAAGAGGGTAAAGAAAGCTTTTAATCTCAGATAGAATACTGGGAGTAGCAAAGGCTAGTTCTCGCAAGGAAGTAACCTAGGTATCTTCAAGTGGCCCTCACGGGAGCTTTTCTTTGGATATGCGATTGGTAAGTTATATGTCTCGGACCAAAGGATCATGCAAATGCAAATGGGAAGAGAGACAAAAAGAAAAGGTTTATTCCCCTTTGCCTAGAATTAATACCGGATATCCTACACAATGCCGACTTGGCACAAGGCCCCAAGATTATGAGCACCCTTGGCGAATCCACAATTTTACGAGCAACCCAGTCAGATTTCCCTACCCATATGCGAGAAAAGACCATTTTGAAACACAGTTTGAGTGTTGTGAAATCCCCCGCTCGTCTTTTTGTATATGCAACAGCAAAAAAAGGGGTCTTTTGAACGCGTCATCAGCAGTTGTTGTCAGTAAATTGATCATTTGTTTGAGAAAGGCCTGTCGCGGGTGATGTGATTCTTTTTTAGCATCTTGGTAAACTCTGGGCATAGCTCGCTAAGGTCTGAGTTGGGTTTAGTTCTTGTTGGCATGTGGCAGTGCTGGCGTTGGCTATCCCTTGGCTCTTTTCTTTCTTTTTTTGCTGTTTTTGTTTGCAGATGATCCCCTTTGGAAGTTGATATTGAGGGGGGAAAGAAAGGGTCCTGCAGACACAATTTTTTAGAAGCTTCCCCTTCGTCATCTTTCCTAACTGGAACATTTTATATTTCGTTGGTTTCGTTTTATTTGATACGAAAATAGATTTGCTACGAGATTATTCTTCGACAAAAAGATACCTGAGTTTTAAAAGCCGGCTTTTTTCGAAAATTGCAGTTACAGAACTGGCGGTGGGGTATGGCAGTGGTGGTCGATATTCATCATTTCAACATCTTATAAAACAGATCCACAATGTAAGCATATCGACGCAAGAACCACATCTCTGGAGGTGATCTGATGAACTAAGAAGATATTTGAACAGGGCTCCAACAGTACATCTACCATGGTTTCTCTTTGGTGGAATCATGCTTATACTATGCAGTGTCATGTATGTTCATCCATCACGAATCCATCCAACATACTGACATTCTATCGAGCCTTTTAGTTAAATTCCCCAGACTATACCGCGGCGGTCACTTGACGAACAGAACACCCAGACGAGGATCAAGAGGACCTTTTGCTTGGACAACACTAGAAGCAGGACGCTCATCACAAAAACATAAATGCCGCTGGTGGCTGAGAAACAAAAACATGTCACAATTCAGTGCATCAGAGGTTTGGTATGTACTTTGACTGATGACTGTCTAGGCAATGCTGATGATTATGTAGCGGTATTTGCTTGCAAACTCGAAGGAATCAGGAACACTTTCAGAGATTGAGATGTGATCACGTTTTTCACACGAGATGTGTTGATGAGTGGCTCGGACAAAATCGAATGGACTGTCCATTGTGCAAATCGGTGCATATACCACATAGACAAAACAGTTCATGACGATACCTATATCAAGACATACCCAGCGAACAGGACGAGAACTGGTCAAGGAATATTATGAGAGCGACATTTGGGAGGAGTTAGCATTGAAGTTTTTTTTATTAATCAGGATGCTGCGTATATGGTTAGAGACATGAATACTTACTTCAGATACCTATTATAAGTGCATGGTGAACCATCTCCTTGAGTTGTTAGATCTCGTGACTCTTCGGTAATAACTACCTCTCTGGTGTTTAAATCCTTACCTAATTAATTTGCATGTGAAAATGAAGATTCACAACGAGCGGGGCTTATCATTATCGATTATCGATCGATATCCGATAACTTATCGATTACCCAACGGGAAGTGGGGGGTCACCACGTGTCCCCTTCCCCGTCCTACGCGTCTTTACGGATACGTCTACCCTAAATCTTACTACTCACAGACGGGATGGATGTCGGCAGAAAGAAAGCTCCGGTGGCACAGCATGCGTTTATTTCCATTATGACCAAGATCTGACGCCGGTGAGGACGGAAAAGGTTATCTAACCTGCAGAAAGCTTATCGAGCCGTTGACGGAGCTTCGGAGACTGGTAGAGATCTGACTGCATTGGGTAAACATTACAGGCATGGAGTGAGATAAGGTCAGACTGCCACACCAACAGAACAGCAAAGATGTCCATATTTCTTTAAATAAAAGAGATGAGTATGAGAGGTAAAGTAAAATAATATATATTGAAGCAGTACTAAACAATACTGTATAAGGTGGTGGATAATTGATAGCAAGTCTGGAGCACAGTAAAATACCCCAGATTAACAGTGGTTAATCACCCTCTGCCAAGATAACAAGTGTCAATCCCTCTCCCCATCGCAAGTGACACTACAGTGATTAAATAGTGGGCCAAGTCTTGTACTTGTGGTGGTAAATCATTCCGCACGCATCCGAGAGTACAGAAAGAGAGCAAGGGTATCTAAGCGAGTCAAACAAAACCCCTCACTAAAGAAAACCGGAATGTGACAATCTCTCAATCCAATCCAAGTAAAACCTGTTCTTAGTCTTTCGTTAGCACGCACCTCATTATTGATTACGCCAAGTTTAGTTTTGTTTGGTGTCCAAGTGTCTGTCTTAGCGACGAGCGGCCCATGAAGCCGAGCTGAGCCCATGTGGTGTAAGTGATTGGGACCCGATGCATGTACCTTGCATATGACGCAGAGATAGAGAGAGGGACAGAGTGTGTCGTGTATAAAGTGTTATACTGGTTAATTAATTACCGCCCGCCCACCTACCTTGTGCTACTGTCCAATCCCTTGTCCCAGGTGTACGCCCGCCTTGGCCTTTTGCTCTCATCTTGTTATCTCTTGCACGTGCGTCACTTGAGAGGCTACATTCTTTGGTTAGTCTAGTTTTTTAGTCTCCAGCCCCCAATTCTTGTATCCGGAATGTGTGCTTGCTTTGCTTTGCTTGTGAGATGGTAGGGGTTGGGTTGGTTGACTTTATCGGGATGAGTGTTTTGGTAGGGATGTCTTTTCTTTTTAATAAAGACAGACCCATCTGCTGTTTTTGCCGATCTTTCTGTTTGTTACTTTGTTTGGTGTTTTTTGTACATACATCCATAAATAAATACCCTTTGGACCATCATCCGACACACTCTCATACTCGAATTAATCGGCCAAGTGGGAGCAATGGAACAGCCGCAACACGTCAGTTCTGCATCCCACATGCCGACATGGCGGGAGGACAGCAAAAGCGAAAAGACAAGCACCATGTCTTACCCTCATCAATTCCCAGCATCGTCGTCTTCAACAAAGGGTCTTCAACCTCTTGACGCAGACAGAATGAATCTACGATGCATCTTTGCCAACAAATTAATGCCCGTCGCTTTTGCGCTACCATGGATTGCGAGCATGTTAATATCCTGGATCCCATTTACCAAGATTAGTTTAACCAACGCTCCCGACTTTCTGTACGTTTTATTGTCTTTCAAATCAATTGGGCGCATGTATTTTAGGACAACTAACTAATTTGGAACAGCATTTTGGCCGCCTTGATTAGCACCATCGAAGTCCTCAGCATCGTCGCAGTCTTTATCTACACGTCCCTCCGCGCCGACGACACCGAGACGAGTACATTTAAAGAGAAATGTCTAAGGGCGTGGTTTTGGTTTCTTTTTATCAGTCCCTTTATTACCGGTACAATGGTTGTTCTCATGGCCAGCGACATTTCTTGCGATCCAGAGGATGATTTGGACATGCACCAGCCAATTTGCCAGGTTGGCATTCGTCTTATCAAAGCCACTGCTTTATGCCGAGCTGGAATAATGTAAGCACATTCATTAATTGATTGCGGCTGTATATTTTTACTAATATTTTCTCTCAGTGCAACATTTCTTTTCGCGACATCATCTTGGTTAGAGCAACGACCCAAACCATCCCCTCTCTGAAACCGAAAGCGAAAATGAAGCCTGATTGGGAATACCTTGTCTACCAACACACAGACATCTATGTCGTCATGACTTTTTTTACTTTTGTATAACGATTAAATCAATATTCACACGATACCCCAGAAAGCATAAATAAATACATTAATAAATTGTTCACTATTAGTCTATCCACTTTCTTTCGGGCCATGGCATCGACTAAAAGTTCATCCCACATTTTAACCTTTTTGAGGAAGCCGAAGCCGAGAACCTTCGGCTATGACGAAGTAGGAAGTGTTTTATGTCTTGATGACGCACAATGAAGGCATGTTCCATGATTTCTTCATCGTCCGAGATATCCGGTTAGTCTCCTGTAGTGGTCCTTGGTGCTGTAAGTATTGTATGGAGACAGTGACTTTAGCATCATTTGATGATGCATCATCGCTTCACTTGATACAATTTCCCACTTCCCTACATACTTGATCTGTCGCAAGCGTTCGAATCAGAAGAGACTGAGCCACAAACTCTGTTTTTAAGCATAACGCCCACTTTCAGCCAAGTTGTTTTGACACATTTCCTCCTTACTTGGCAATGCAACCGTCGTCAATGGCTGCATTTTAAACCCTACAAGTCAATAAACCCACGTTTGTTCCTGACGGGAGCTGCCGAATGCGGCTCTGCCCATACATCCCATCACATTCTTTTGACCAACCTTTTGTGCTCTTGTTCCAAACATGGCTAGACTTGACCTTGACTGTGCCTCTGGAGATCCCTTCAACTAAACCACTTTCAGAAAGCACATCTCGGCAGTGGAATCTACAATAGAAGCCATCTACCGACGACGGACTCCGAGTTCCGAGATCTCTTTAATCTTTACCTGTTCCTTACTTGATGGCTGAAAGCTTGTCTCGTTCAGGTCAGGATCTCGCGGGGATGGAAAGATTTTGGAATGTAGGTTTAGCCATAAATAGGCATCAACTGAATATTCCCCTGTTTGACCCAAGTGTACTATTAATGTAGACACAAACCTTGGCTATGTTGTTACGCCACAAAGCGAACAGGCAAAGTCATTCCCCGTCTCGGATTGGTCACTCACAAGTCCAACACAATTGCTGTCCTTTTTCGTATTATCTTTCGATATTCGGACGAAACTCTTTTTCGTCCTTTGGCATCAAGAACCAATAGAATGACGCTCATCTTACACCCCCAACAAGTCAAGAGTCTTATGATCCATAATAGCAGCAGAATACCTCTCCGCCATGGCGAAGACAGCTTCATCAGGCTGCATTGCCTGAGGCGTCATGGCCCAAAGGAATCCCTGCATACTGTACCTTTGATAGTCACCCCAGATATCCTCTCTCGTCAATAACGGACCCCCCTCTGCGTGCAGAGCCTCAAGATACCCCTCTACTAGTTTCTTCTCGTACTGTCGACGATCCTGCACTGTCAAAGCCCCCGTGAGAAAGTACGCCACGTCTAGAATTGAAGGCCCATACTGCAAACCCTGCCAATCGATGAAACCAGGAGTTCCATCATTAGTGATGAGAGTGTTGCCGATGTGATCATCTCCATGAATCAGAGAATAGTACTTCTGATCTGCATCGGCATACTTCCACAACGCTTGGAATGCTCTTCGCACACGATCTGGATCCAACAACTCCTTCGCCACAGGCGGTCGAACCTTTTCGTCAAAACGAGCTCCCCACGGTGCTGGTTCCAGCAAAGCCAGAACAATGTTCCTCACAGGATTCTCCAGCTTGGCTCCGCCCTTTCCAAAAAGCCACGGATACGCTTCCTCCTTGGAATTCCACGTCTTGGCATGTAGACTGGCCAGTTGCTTCAACGCTTCCCCAACACGCTCGTACGTCCACGGCTCCAGCATGGTGCCGAATGTAGCTTCGTTGGATAGGTCAGACATGATGACGATGCCTTGTCCGTTGACAACGTCTGTACCTGTGAACCAGATTCTGGGCAGCAGCATTTTCGTCTGAGGCGCTACATGATGATAAAACTCGGCTTCGCGACGGTATGTAGCCCACATTTCGGGAAACGCCACTCTGATTGCTGGGTTGAAGCCGCCCTTGACGACAACCCTGTTGGGGATTTCAGTCTGAACATCGTTGCCAAACGTGAGGAGCACAAAGAGTTTCGAAGCTGTGCCGTGAATAGCAGAAGTGATTTCGGAATCCTTGATCTCGACTCCAAGAACCTCAGACAGCCATTCTGACGTTACCTCTTCTGGGGTCATGGGAAGAGCTTTACTCGAGTCAAACTCAGCTCGTAGGGCTTTTGAGCCCGTTACCAAAGATGGAGAAGGCATTTTGAATAAAAGCAACTGAACGAACAAACAGTGCGGACAATATTATTATGCATGGAAGTAACTGGCTGATTGATGGGGCCATTGCAGAGGTTATATACCCTTGCCGACGAACCAACAGCCAAGCAACAAAGGTGGACACGTCTGGCATTTTTGGAACCAATTACTATACCCTACTATCAGCGATTAATTTCGGGGTATTCACTGAACGAGGTGTTATTTGAATCCCTCCCAAAAAACTGCTCAGACTGTTGGTTCACCCTGGTTATGGCTCCTCGGAAGTTACATCCGCCAAACGTTTTGGTTAGGATAACAGGGGACCTGACTATACGAGTTAGTTCTGACGACTTGACAATACAGATTGCAAGGATAATAAATGTTAACGCCAGTGCAAGCTCCAGTATATTCTAAGTACTAATAAGCTACCTACTTTATATAGAAAGATGGGTAAAAGATATATCTATAAAATAGAGTCTTTAAAAT
>JABFFG010000446.1:0-37122 GCA_013623685.1 Fusarium transvaalense
TACTATATAGTTTATATAGCATATATACTTTATTTTTATAAGATTAAAGCTAACTTAAGAAGTAATATCTTAGCACTATATTAGTTTCCTATCTAATAGAAATCCCCTTACAGTAATCTTAAAGCTATAAATAGTGAGGCCTGAAAGTCAATTCAGTTGTGGGGTTATTATACCAGCTGATATAAACATGCCTTAATTCAATCACTATGACGATATAGCAGGCTAGGCATTGCAGGGTCAAACACATTAACCCCATTGAGGCAGGGATGTGCAGCCCGGCACTTCCGTGCCAGCATTGTATTGACAATGTCCTTGATGTCAGATTCCATAATAAGAAAAGCTATGCTTCGCAGACTGAGTTGGCTTTTTTTTTTCTTTTTTGGATCTATCCTTCATTGCAACTCATTCTCCTGAAGCAGCAAGATTCTGCAAAGTTAACCTCACCATGGTAAACAAGCACCCCCTTGAAACATTTAAATTGCCAGTCGAGACTCATACATGCTTCACAGACTTCAACTGATACCAAGAACCTTCCCCTGAGCACTCTTGCCAATGGCATGAATATCCTTTCCTTCGTCAGTCTTGGTACAGTCTGGGGTCTGACCGTCATTCTCTAGGGCAACCGAGTGAGAATCCCGGTGCTTCCCAGCAGATTCGCTATGGTAACAGCAACGGTGGCTTGATCACCCTGAGCGACACTCAAACTATCGAGGTGCTCGCTCACTTTGCTCGTGAGCGCATTCCTGAAAGGTAAGACTCATTTCACTCCACTTCAGACATATCTCAGTAAAGACTCATTATGTGACTGCAGGAGCGTCCACGCCAAGGCTGCTGGTGCTTTCGGCGTGTTTGAAGTTACCGACGATATTTCTGACTTAACTGATGCCAAGTTCCTCACCAACATTGGCAAGAAGACAAAGATCTTAAGCCGACTTTCTACTGTTGGTGGTGAGAAGGGCTCTGCTGATACTGTTCGGGATGTCCGAGGCTGGGCCACCAAGTTTTACACCGAGGATGGTATTCAGGACTTTGTCTTCAACGACCTTCCCGTTTTCTTCATCCGCGACCCCATCAAGTTCCCCTCCATGAACCGCAGTCACAAGCGACACCCCCAGACCAACTGCCCCGATAATACCATGTTCTGGGACTACCATGTCAACAACCCTGAGGGTATCCATGCCTTGATGCATCTGTTCGGGCAGCGCGGTATTCCTGCTTCGTTGAGAAACATCAACGGCTTCAGCGTCCACACCTACAACTTGAACAAGGCTGACGGTAGCTATGTATACGTCAAGATCCACTTGAAGCCAGAAGAGGGAGTCAAGACCATGGATCAAGTCACTGCTACCCGTCTGGCCGGTACGGATCCTGACCACCACGTCAAGGACCTGTTCAACGCCATTAACAAGGGTGATTACCCAAGCTGGGGCCTTTACCTCCAGGTCATGAAGCCTGAGGAGGTCGATGATGCCCCCATCGACATCTTTGATGATACTTACACCTGGCCCTACGAGAAGTACCCTCTTCGCCGTGTTGGTAAAATAACTCTGAATGAGAACGCGAGTTATCCTAGATCCGGTATTTTTGACTTGACAGGAGCTAATAGTTAACAAACAGCCCCACAACTACTTCCAAGACATTGAGCAGGCTTGCTTCTCCCCCTCCAACATGGTTCCAGGCATCGGGCCTACTGCTGATCCAGGTTTGCAACCCTTGTGTATTCAATTCTTAAAATACATGAATCAGCTGACAGTAACGTCAATACAGTTCTCCAGGCTAGAATGTTCAGCTACCCTGATGCCCACCGCTACCGGTAAGACTCACCGCCTGATTCAATCATTAGAAAGCCAACTGACAAACTCCATTAGCGTCGGCCCCAACTACTTCCAGCTGCCCTGCAATAGACCTATCAATCAGGTCTATGCCCCGTACGTACGGGATGGTCCAGGAACTATTAACGGAAACTACGGCGGTGACCCCGACTATGTTTTCTCACAGCTCCGTCCCGTTGCCGTCACCAACCGTGTCCAGGTGCCAACCTACCTGCAATGGAGCGGCAAGGTTGTTCCGCAATGCACTTCGCTTAAGGACAAGGACTTTGAGCAACCCCGCGCGCTTTGGAAGATCATTTGCAGGGAGCCTGACGGCAAGGACAAGTTCCTCCACAACATTCTCCCCACCATTAAGGACATCCCTGATGAACTAAAGAATCAGGTCGTTGGTAAGTAATATTCCCATCGAGCTTGTTGCTCTCCCTGTCATACTGACCCTGTTACAGAATACTTCGGACGTGTCGATAAGGACCTCAAGACCCTCCTCCAGCAGGGCCTTTCCAAATAATCAGATCTTATTAATTAATGAACGAGGGAAACCGTTGAGTTAGGGGTAGTTTCCAGTTTAGTTCTTGGTCTTGCCCAAAATCTAATATTATATTCTAGTGCGACTAAGCACTATGAAAGTTTAGACATCTCTGTCGTTATCTCCCTTAGTACCTATTTATTTATCTATCTCTGTGGCTATCAGCTAAAGGAGATGCCTCCAGTATCTACTGAGAGTCCATTTCCCAATGCTTGAATTTTCTCACCTCGTCATCCTCACTTCGAATTGGTCAGGATGCCATTCCAGTAAGTCAGTAGGAACACTTATGCATGGTCGTGCTTTGATTGGTTCGATACGCTATACCTAATGACTTGAGGAACACCTCATCCACCGATCAGGATCATCGGCCTATTCTTCATATTCTCCAATTCCCCTATGCCTGCGTGCCTTGCTTTCTTCCGCTTCACAGCCCTCCCAATAACCTCAAGCAGCTCTTCCTCCTGCAAGCGCGTCATGAGACCAGTCTCGCCACTAATTATGTCTCCACGTTCAATCGGCTCACCATGGTTGGCCTTGCGAAGGATGTCACGGAGCGATACCTCCGCATTACCAAACAAACACACCTTGAGGTTGCCATCGCTGGTAACGCGCAGCCGGTTGCACGTTCCACAAAAGTTATGTGTCATGCTGGTAATGAAACCGATCCGACCCGTAAATCCGGGGACGTGCCATTGCTTCGACGTTGCGTTGTGTTCATGACCAGGTATTCTGGTGAATGTAGGGTAGCGGTCTTTGATCAGGCTAACCATGTCTTCGTAGCTGACCATCTTGGTCTTGGCCCATTTGTTCCCATCAAAAGGCATATACTCGATGAAGCGGACCTCGACGTCTTCATCGCGCGTCATCTCAACGAACGTAGGGATCTCGCGATCGTTGCGCCCGCGGATCACGACGCAGTTGATCTTCAGCTTCACACGCGGACTTCCATCCGATGCTGCGCGCCGGTTGATCTCCTGAATACGGTCGATGGACTTGCGTACTGCAGAAAAGCCATTTCGGCGCGTCATGATCTGGTACTGCCACGGATCCAACGTATCGAGGCTCAAGTTGACATTTGTTAAGCCCGCGTCAAGCATGGCATCGAGTTTGCGGTGGAGGGCGATCCCGTTTGTAGTGATGCAAAGTTGCTTCAGACCAACGCCTCTCAGCTCCCCAAGCTGCTGCATCAAGGGCAAGATGTCGTGTCTTACGGTCGGCTCGCCACCTGTCAGACGAATCTTGGTGACGCCCTGTGAGACGAAGAGCCTGGCGAGAGTGACAATCTCAGGAGTGGTGAGAAGCTGTTTCTGGGGTGAGAGAGGGACGCCCTCCTCAGGCATGCAGTAGAGACAACGCAGATTGCAGCGTTCTGTGATTGAGATCCGCAGATAATCGTGCGGCCTGTGGAAAGTGTCTGTGAGGAACTCTGAGAACGGCTTTCCGTCGGGGTGAGCAAATGGAGGCAATTCGAATCCCTCAGGTGTGTTGACCGCTGCCGTTGCTGGCGAGGTCTTTGCCCGACTAGACTGCTTTGTTACTGATGAGAGAGAAGGCAAAATTGAGGCCCATGTCCCTATGACTGGTGATAACCCTGTAAACCTTGCAGCCACGACGCTGCGAGCCAGAACTGGGCGAGTCTGAAGGCCAGACAGAAGTGTAAGCTTGGCCATGTCTTCCTGTCCTAGGCCTGGGCAACCTTTCGGGAGAGAGAAACCTTCGAATTACCTCCTCAAGAATGCCCAATCGCACGAGGATGCAGCTTGAAAGTGTTTGTGTGAAACTATGGAGAGCGACTTGGAGCAAGGGTCGACTGAAGTAGTTATGGCCCTGAGGCTGCCCTGTCAGAGGCTCGTGGCTTTCAAACCGTTAAGCATTAACCAGACGGTTTCACTTTACGATCCACGGATTCCTTTCCACGGCAGGATGGAGCGCAAAGGGTTGACGATGATAGAAGAGCATGTAAATCGAGTACAGTACACGTGGGTTACCGAAACCTACCCTTCGTGGTTCGCAATAGCTTGAACCGTTGCCACCACCACCATGACGGCAGCTCCTGCTGCTACCGTTACTGTGCCTTTTCAGCTCGCATGGATCCAGAAAGTACCATAATGTACCCTTACCCACTTTTAGTACCACTGCATACCATGCATCTTGATCGACTCTGACAGGTGTGCGCATCGCTGGCTTTAGCTTCAACCAAGACAGCTGCTGTATTATAGCTAGGTAATCACTAACTAAAACAAGATATTGGTGGTAGAGAGTTTCCCATGGCCAATTTAAACGCTGATACAAGGACTGACCTACAGTGACTACGTGTTGAGCGCTGCAGGCATCTGTCACTGCCCTTCTACATCCGATCCCTACCTCCTTTCCCGCTTAAACGACACTTGCTTGCATTATCTTAGGCGGACAAGACCGGTGGCTTAGGCTCCCCTTGCTCACTGCTTTGCAAACTCGCTGCCTCAGCCGCCGTACTGCTTCGACCGCGATGGCGACGACGCAGGACGACGAAGGTGAGGCCAGCTACAAGACCAGCAATACCTAGGGCGACAAATGCGCCAATTACTCCCGCCACAGCATTAGATATCGACTGGCCGCGGGTGTCCGTCGTATCTTTTGCATCAGATCCGGGTTCCGGCTCAGGGTCAAAAGCAGCACAGAAATCAGCAGTCGCGTCACAGCGATCGCACCAAGTGCCTACATCATTGACCGCAAGCTTGGACAGCCGTGCATGGAAGTCCAGCCAAGATAGGGCCTTATCGCCGGTCCCAAAGAGAGGAAACGTGTTCATCTCTCCATCTGTTCCATTCTTGAAGAGCCACCGGACCTGTAGGTCGTTCTGGTCAGAGGGGAAACTCTCGCTGTCGCTGAAGAGCTCAGATGTCATGGTAGATGCGTAGTCAGGGAGGCCGTAGAAGTCATCCGACACACCCAAGAGGCCAGCAAGGCCAAAGAAGGCCAGGAACGTGTCGTAGCTGCCGACGAGCAGCGAGAACTTGAGCTTTCCCTTCGTTGCAACCGTTTGGTTGAGCTTTGCAAGGATGGCACCAGACAGAGTCTCGGCGCCAATCGACCGGGGATCACCTTGCTGCGAGGCGTTCCAGTTCAACGCGTGTTCGGCAGTGTCTGCCAGGGTGCGAAGTTGGAAAAGGTCTTCGTCGGACACGTTGCGTGCTGGTGAAGTCTCGTTGTGGATGCGGGCCACGTTGATCAGGTCGAAGATGCCGTATGCGTTCTTATAAGTCATGTTTTCAGGCTTAATGTTATATACGCCCGGCTCCAGCACATCGTAGAAGCTCTCATAAAAGTCACGGGTTGCTTCAAGCTGCTTGTGGTAGTCGTCGCTTTCGAAAAATGAAGCAGAAGCATTGGTGTATGATGGACACTGGTCATCACCCTTGATCCAGATAGTATTGGGCGACTCATCGTCTTGACTATGGAGAACAACATATTGGTATCCATCAACAGGGCTGCCCCTCTCAGATCCGTTGTTCAGGGTCTGAGACGCAAGGTCTGGGGCAACACCACCCAGAGGAGGGTAGAGGCCCTGCAGGAATGCAGATGCAGTGTTAAGTAGAACAGGCTGATCCGGAGCGCTTGCGTAGATCTGAGACCCAACATACTGGTCTTCAGAAATACCGGCAATGTGCATCTCTGAGCTAGATTGCAGGTAACGCTCTCTAAATGAGGTGCCCACTTGGAAGACTTGCTCAGCACCTAGACTGGTCAACTGTGCAGCACCATACCACTTTGCGGTGCCTGTCAATTCCAGTTAGATTAAGAATGAAGACTTAATGGCGTTTAAGGAACTTACGATCACCATGCCGGCTGAAGACGACAACACCATGGACCGTCTCCGCCACCGCGAGGCCTGGGCACAAGAACCCTATTGCAAGGAGTCCCAGAACAATATTCATTATGGATGATAGCATAGTAGATCTATGCGAAATCCGTGTATAGATATTCTCATATAGGTGAAGCTGGTTAGAGTGATAGACTGGTAGAGCCACGACAATCTCACCTCATAGCAAAGCTAAGTCGCTGATGACATTTTATACAGTATTACAATACACATCACCATAGATAAGCTAAGGGAGCCTAAACTTCATCTGTCCATGAAAATCACCCTACGAATGACCCAGATAGCCAAAGTACGGGGTCCCGGTTCTGGACCAAAGCTTGGAGGCCATATCGCGACTTGGATGCGTAGTGGCCTCCACCAGGATGCCAAGCGCATATCCAAAGTGTCATGCCGGATATGCGCTCGGCATCTGACCTACGGAATTCGACGATGCAATTGGACAATAGCAGGTTTGTCAAAACATCAGCTATTTAACATTCAGATCAAAGGTATACAGAAGTACTTTGGCATATATGCAAGTACTTGCATATTACCTTCCCAAATTGAGTATTACTACTAATTCTGTTTTAGTCTGAATGTAACCCTATCCTCTCCGCTTAAGTATGACTATAGGCATTACAGATAAAGCCTGTGAGGGTGTTATGCAAAGCTTACCCATTACGAAGCGCACATTGGCCAGCTGGGACCTCGTATGCATCTTTAGGTTTCGCTAATTTAGTCGTGTGGGGCTTACACCCATTGAAGGCGGCTCGCGACAACTGCCGTCTAGCCTTCACTAGCCCAACAGCATGTAAGAGATGTGGTAACAGTGACGTCGATTTTCGCTCTTCGCTTACCCCTCCAGTCCATATCATATCGGCTATGTTTGGGCATTTGTAACTGGAAACTCGCCGGGTTGTCCAGTAGCAAGCGGAGAAGCCTCAGTGTGGTTAGGCTCCATATTTGCCTTGCCGGGCGATCCGCCCCACTAAGATGGTAGTAGTCGACCCATGTAAGAGCGGATAAGCAAAGTCAATTGACAGGGGTTGCAGGATTGACGTCTCGACGTAGACTAACTGGACTTGGGATACATGTACTCGAACAACCTGTACTGTACTCATTACAATCCCAACTAAGAACAAGCCACCTATCTCTCTACCTTTGATGCTCAGGCCATTCGTCCCTGTTGTAAATGCGTCTTGATCTCTTTGTCGCCCCGGCCGAGATACTCAATAACCCTCGCCTGTAACTGCGGGTCAAGACCCTTGAAAGTACCGAGCACGTTGTTGATAAATTCCTTCTCGCGGCCCTCGGCACTTATGATCTTCCACAGTTGGCGAGCCTGGAAGTAGTCCTGGTCCTCATTGAACTGCGTCGCAAACGCAGTGACTTTCCCATCGTAGATCTCGTGCGTCTGTACTTGGACCCGGCTGCTAAGTGACACAGGCCGTAGCTGAGAGAAAACGTAGTCTGGATCGCCGCCATAGTTGCCGTTCGACGTGGAGGGCCCATTACGAACGTAAGGAGCATATGCCTTGTTGTAAGGTCTGTTAGGGGGCAGCTGGAAGTAGTTGGGACTGACTCGGTACCGATGGGCATCCGGGTAAGAGAATATGCGGGCCTGGAGGATAGGATCTGCTAAAGGACCGATTCCAGGAACCATATTGGATGAGTAGAAGCATGCTTGCTTAATGTCTTGGAAGTAGTTGCCTTGCTGATACGCGGCAATAAAGCTCGTCAGCAATTAGAGCTTTTTGGCACAGCTTAGGCAAGACGCCTAGGTTGGAATAGTGCATACTTACATTCTTATTAAGAGTCAGCCAACCTATACAGCATAGAGGGTACTTCTTATAAGGCCAAGTAAAGGTACAGTTAAAGATATCAATTAAGACATCCTTAACCTCTTTAAACTACATAGCTTAGATAGATACTGTATAAAGATAACCTTAATTTTCAACAAAACTGCCCAAGCTTTCCAATATACCCAAAATTATAAACAGAAACAAAGACCCTTCCAGGCAGGTCACAACTCAATAGAATCAGATTGTTGGGTTACAATTGAACCTTATAACAAATACATGCAGCAGCAGTTATTTATAGATACTGTATAATCTAAATAGAATAGTTATCGGCCTTAATTAAAATAAAGAGATCCTTTATATAGTAATGTAAATCTATATCTATAAGCCTAGCTGCCCTCTCGTCTTTCAAGCATGACCGATACACGGACAACTTACAGAAGTCATGATAGCAGGCCGACCGGAAGTGCTTTGACTGTGTATAAACGCCGGTGATACGGAATGGGGGACTCCTCATCAATTCAAGATGGCGATAAGGCAGGAAGAAGACAATGACGAGCATCAACAGTTGATACCCAGGGCTTGAAATGTTCTTATCATAGTATATCACTTTGGGCAGGCTGGGTACCTGGCCGTCAGGTACAGGTACTTGGGGCAATAGTATGGTACGCAGCCCCTCGAAGACCTTACAGAAGTAAATGACATGCCAAATAGACGCACAATGAGATGGCCTGTTGCCATTCCACCAGACCACCTGGTACGGTTTGCTCCAAGGCTTAGCTTAGATGCTGGCAAGGTTTAGCCTCTAAAGCCGGCAAGGCATCCCCTCTCAGGATAGCGCAGCCCAAAACCTAATAACGAATAGCAGTTGCAGCTGAGTAAGACATTTGGTACAATTGTGATATCTGGGGCTGAGACTAGCGTTGCATCCGTGTAATCCGTAGACGGCAATATCATACAGCCAATTGCGATCAATGGTGGATACCTATGGTCATGCTTAAGCAGAGAGAATAGGGTTACATTCAGACTAAAACAGAATTAGTAGTAGTACTTAATTTGAGAAGGTAACATATAAGTACTTATATATCTGTTAAAGCTGGCCAATATGCGCTTCGTAATAGGTAAGCTCTGCATAACACCTCACGGGCTTTATCTGTGGAATAAAAGGCGCAACTACTGTGGCATGTATATCGAAGTCTCCGGTGCAACCTTAGATATCATGGCTTGAAGAGACTTTCGTCATCGGCCCTTGTTCACCTGCGGGGTATATACGTATGATCGAGGCGCCTTTGCTTGACTTTGCTTGCCTCTCCGCTGTTCTGCTTTACTCTGCTCTGCTCTACTCTACTTAGCTCTGGCTCTGCTCTGGCTCGTTTTAGCTTGCCCGTTTCATTGTGACCTGCAGGCAGATCTGTGGGCAGACCGTTGCCAAATCTCATAAATTCAACACTACTGTCCGTTGAGAAGACATTAGATCTTGAAACAATCGTGAAGATGGCTCCTGTCACCAGCAGCCCTGTCTCAAGGCCACGGGGGGAGGTGAAGGGCACCCACAGTAACGATGCGCAGACTCAAATCAGCAATCGTCCAGATGAATGGAAGATTGAACAAGGCTTGTCCGGCGCAGTGCTTCCCGTGCTGGACATGACTGGCCCGGAGACCAAGGCTATTCCTCCTCAGGTCTTTGGTGACCTCACTAAAAATGAAACTGCAATCAAGGAGGTCGGAGACCCAAAGAAGCTCTTCCAGCGAGAACGCAAGGGTTGGAAGGGGTACGTGAACACCAAGCTCCCAGCCCTCGTGCACCGCTCAAGCTAATTATTGGGAAGATATGTTGAATGGGAGAACTATCCCGAAAAGAAGGCGGCTGCCCACAAGATTCTCACGTCTCAGACTTTCCCTCCTAACCCGGAGTTCCAGATGGGTGAGATCCCGCCCACAAACCCCGTGCTTCCGGGAACTCACTGGAAAATGTGGCATCATGCGATCGGTGGTGAGCTCGCTGACGTGCCCGAGGACTCATGGAAGACCGTTCTCAAGGAGAAGCACCCTGAGATGCTTCATCTCTTGCAGTTCCCCTACAACGGCGAGCCTCCCAAGAGACTTGTCACTGATAAAGAGATTACACCGAACTCTCTGCACTTTGTACGTAACCATGGTGGCATTCCTATCATCGACAAAGAGGACTACAGTTTCGGCCTCGATGGCCTCGTGGCTAAGCCAGGCTCGTTCACTCTTGATGACCTGATGGACGAGTCACGCTTTCCCCGGATGAAGAAGACCATCACCATGCAATGCTCTGGTACCCGTCGTATTGAACAGATTCTTAAGTATCCCGGCCAGGGTGACGAGGTACCTCAGGCTCCTTGGGCCGAGGGCGCAATCGGAACAGCTGAGTACGAAGGCATCAGCCTTAAGAAAGTCATCAAGGCCTGTGGTGGCCTTATCGATGGGGCCAAGCACCTCGAGCTCTACGGTGCCGAGACATACTTCAAGGACAACAAGACCATGAACTATCTCGTCAGCGTCCCATGGGATAAGGTCAAGGCCAACGAGGTTATGCTAGCCTGGAACATGAATGGCGAGCCGCTCCCCAGGATTCACGGCTATCCCCTTCGTGTCATCGTCTTCGGCTACATCGGAGCTCGCAACGTCAAGTGGCTCTACCGTATCAAGGCTATCAAAGAGCCCTCTCGTGCACCGGTCCAAAGCCAGGAATACCTCTACTTCCCGCAGCAGATCGGCAAATACAATTTAGCCCTCACAGACGGCATCCAGGTCCAGGAGATGCCCGTTAGCTCAGCCATCATGTCACCCTGGACCAAGCAAGTTATCCTCCACGAGGGTTCTATCCGGTGCAAGGGCTGGGCCTACTCTGGCGGCGGTCGCTGGCCCGAAAGAGTCGAGCTGTCCGCCGACGGCGGGTTCAACTGGTACACGGTGCCTCTGGAGAACCTATCCAAGAAGCGTAAGTGGACATGGCGCACCTGGAGCATGGATCTGCCCTGCGATGTCGAGGGCTGGGTCGAGATTGTTGCGCGCTGCTGGGACAACGCCCTGAACACCGAGCCACCAGACGTGCGCACAACCTGGAACTGGGGCCTCCACATCACCAGTTCCTGCCACCGCATCTCGGTCTACAGCGTGAACAAGAAGCATCCCAAGACGGCCGCCCGGCTCAAGGAGATGGAGGAGAAGAACGTACCGCTGGCGCCTCTGACTGTACCTCTGGCCATTCCCTCGCAAACCTGGGATGATTATGAGAAGTTCTGGCGAGAGAACGATCCTCGCGATGCCGAGGACTGATTTCTTTGAGATGCGTTTGGTGATCAATGGTCCTTGACAGATATTGGATTCCGCTTCAATGTTCGCTACCCACACGTACAAAACTATTAACAGTTAATCAAGGCTGAATTCTGTTCTGTTGAAGCATGTTTGTAGTTTTCTATCGTGTTGAGACTATCTACTATAAAAGAGTTAAAACAGTGTGCAAAGACGTGTTGTGCACCAACTCCAATTTGGTCAATGACAACTCTGTTCGATTCGATGAATCCTTTCGTCGGCATGTATGCACCATTATCATCACGTGGGCGCGATCTTCTGCCGTCCGTCGCATCTCAGCGCACGTGCGGCACCAAAACAAACGGACGTGAAAGTATGTCATGCGGAATTCCTCATGTCTAGAGGGCACATTGATGTACGGGCATATCGATGGTAAGCCTCTCCCCCCACCCTCCCCCCCTGGGAAGCTCATCCTTGCAACAAGATATCTCTCAGATGTAGGCGAGATGATTGAGATCACAGGAGCGATAGTGGATACACAAGAGCAGCACCTCAGCATATCGTGTCCTGGCCTGGGCCATGGCCACTACTGGCTGTAGGTCCTAACTTGATCACAGGTATCGCACGGCCATGAGCTTCGAAAGCCAGATCAGTCCCCATCGCCTGGAGTCATTACACACATAGTTGCGTAGGAAAGGCTGCACAGGGAATAGGTCAGAGACACGGCGAAGGCAGAGCTTGAAAGAGAACATAGCTGGACATACGAGTTTTGGATCATCGAACAGATGGAAGAGTTCGAAGGGGTCAATACTCAAGGGCCGAGACAATGGTAGTTTTGGGACACAGTTGTGGAAAGAACAGAGGCAGGTTAACGTAGATCAGTATTATCAACTAAGGAAGTTTCTTCTTTCAATTCAGCCTCTTGCCAGATCCTCAACAGATGTTATAGAACTCAAAGGTCTTGGTATACCTGAGTGCGCAACTAAGGCGAATTAAATTACACCTAGTCTTGCTATATGTCAGAGCTTTAATGAGAGATACCTCTAATTGAAGAACACTTCTTCCAGTCGATTGTTGTTGTGTCCTGTACTGACTAAACGGAGCCATACCCTTGTCTCTATTCAGGAACTAATGAGGTAACAATCAATTACCAGAAGTCGTGCAATGGTTTGTCCTTTGTGGTTATCTTGCTGCGCCATCTATGTATATATCGGTGGGTGGCGCTTTATCTCGGTTATATACATATTGCCACAGGTTAACACGAATGGTTATAATTACAGGGGCTGGATGCATATACTGTAGCTGGGAGTAATCGTGCTTCGTGGGGACACTTCACCGGATGGGCGTTGCTTTGAACGGCTCCTGCTTCTCCATTGTTTCTTCTTATTACCAGTTTCCGGCCACATCATCTCAGTTCGTCAAGTAGAAAGAAGAGCAAATAAAAGAGTGGTGAAACGACTATGCATTAACAGTGACAACACTTGCAGACGTGTGATGTGCATATTCTCCGCAATACCAGAAGTAGGATCTCGGGTTTGAGTAGAATACATAGCATGCGGGCAAACTGGCAAAGAGCAGGCATTGTATCTATGATGTCATGTCGTTGAAACTCTTAATTGCAAGGTGGAGTAATGCCGCGAAATGGAGCTGTGACAATTATACTAGATCGAAAGTCTGCTGCGGCAAGAAAGAAGCCGTGGTATGAAACTTGGGATACCAAGTTTCGTGTCGCCCTACACAAGATTCGCCGAATGTCCCGCGAAAGATCAACGCGGGGAATCGATCACAGATCATGTTGTATTACTCTTCAGGTTTGCGACCCCAGACAACCCGCTGCTTGTAGTAGGGATGATGCTTGCCTGACTGGATCTCTCGGCGAGCCTGCGCAAGGAAGACGTGGATTTCTGACTCCGTCCAGCCGATTGTGTTAGCAACGAAAAGGACAAACCCTTCGGGGTCAGCGAGGAATGCAAGTTGACTGAATTCGCCCAGTTCCTTCAGAGTCGGGTCTTTGGGCCAGCCTCCGATGGGTGTCTGTAATGCCTAACTTAGTTCTTGCTGATTTCCCGGAAATAGTGTTTGATTTACCTTATATTCGAATTGCTGAATGTCAACAAAGCCAGCGGATTCCATGGCTTTCCGCTGTAGCTCATGTTCATAGACGTTGAAACTCATGCCTAACTTCTTACCTCCCTCAATAAATATCTTACCCCACTGATCTAACGCTGAGTTCTCCTTGACAGTGTCGTCATCGCTGGTGATAATACCCGACGGTTCAAAACTCTCAATCCAACCACCCGGCTTGCAGGTCTTGTAAGCTTCGCTGAAAAATCTATCCCAATCTGGGATCGCGCCGACAAGCCAACGGATGTGAATGTAGTCAGCTGAATTGGGGGCAAAAGTCCAATCCTGAGTGCAATCTTCAATTTCACTATTGAACCCTGTTAGCTTGTAACAAAGGCAAACGAGAAATACTTTCGACAACTCACAATTGCACATTTGGTGGAACCCAAGAAGGTTGAATTGGAGAAACATCAGTGCCAATCACTTGAATGTTGGGGTGTTCATCGGCGAAATCTCTGTCTTGGAATTAGTATTACAATCGAGAAGCCATGTTTCAGACCTACATGGCCCAGATGCCTATTAGTTGAAGATGGTCAGTCAGTTATACAACAGCCAGATGGAGCTATGGTCTACATACCGGTGCCTGTTCCGATATCAAGCGCTTTCTTCAAACGGCAGGTCAGCGTCGAGATCAGCCTACAGCTAGGTCTAACTGAGAACTTACCGTGATTTTGCTTGTATCAATAGGCGCGAGGTGAAGCTTTCCCCCAATGCCAAGAGTAAGACAATGATGGCTTATAGTTGTTAGTTGCGGCCTGTCAACACCGGTTTGGGTAGACTTACTTAATGTCGAGTAATTCACTTTGTCGCTCATCATTGGCCGCCCTAATCGTGTGAGCCTATGTCACGCTGTAGGAACAAGACATCATCTCACCAATACTGTGCGTTGCCAATTTCACGATGGTATGTCCTTCCATGAAGCTTGCGATATTCAAAGATACTGGAGGTAACAGAATCTGTAGAAGACGCGAGACTCTGCTCGCTTAATGAATGAGCATCATCATCAGGATTGCCGTTCTCTTCCTTTGTTGTCGTTAGTATCGTCATGCATCTTCGTGTCTAAAAAGAACAGCATGCATATCCATATACCGTCCTATAGGTCTTATCTCACCTCAGCGAGTTGTTGCCAATGCTCGGGTTCGAGAACGCCGGTATTTTCCACATTTGCCTGAGCCTGCTGCGGAGGGGTCTTGGAGGGGCTCTTTGCGGGACTTTTCGCGCTCTTTGGGCTTGTCGCAGCCGCTGGTGGTGTCGACATTATTAATCGAGACAGGGCGCAATGACCTGTCAGCCAGAATCGTTTTGAGTTTCGGGAGCTTATATAGCGTCTGGTCAGTTTATGTGGGAAGAAGAAAAGTGCGAAACCAAGAGGTAAATTGAAAAGTTCTAGTCTGGGGGTACATGATATGATAATTAGTATATGTATTCCATGTTTAGGGGCTCGGTAACTTAGCGATTTCGGGTAATGATGAAGGAGCTAAGATGATAAAGAAATGCCTAATTGGTTGTGCTCAGTGGATTGATAAAGGGAGATGTCAGGACATGCAGGGTTGATCGTGGGGCTATCGTTCAAGTAAAGACTCTACTAGAGAAATAGATAAGTACAAAAGACAGTTTACTCGAACACTTTCTATAATACGGTATCTTTTGCATTCTTCTTCTCGGCTATGCAACTCTAACTATATACCTTTTGCATC
Source organism: Fusarium transvaalense (assembly GCA_013623685.1). NCBI lineage: Eukaryota > Fungi > Ascomycota > Sordariomycetes > Hypocreales > Nectriaceae > Fusarium > Fusarium transvaalense. The sequence goes on from JABFFG010000446.1 coordinate 15,102, forward strand.
GAAGTTTAGGTCTACATACTGAGCTGAATATTTATCACGACAGAACAATGAAACTAACTGGAAATAGTGTGAAATGAGCTCGACTAGGTTAAGCGAGCCTCGGCTCTTTAAATGTTCTCCCATTGGCTACATTTGACAGGGACCCATGATCATTTATGTACAGTACTCACGGAACCTCTTGAATGAAGGGATGGCCTAATGAGTGGCTTCAGGGTAGTTACTTTGCGTGCTGGCGGACCAGAAAGCATATAAGACAAACTGCTACTGCCGGCCGTTATTTGTCAAGAGACCTTAACTAGAAGTATTCAAAGGACTTGGTTTTTTATCTGAAGCTGATAAAATACTTCTAAACAGAAACTGTCAAGTAGGAAACCACAACGCCGTTGCAGACGCTGTTGTGCCAAGTTGTTGCTGAAATCTCGAACCCGTGTTTTTCCTTACCTGTATTGATAATTACCTGCAGCAGCAGTTTTATAGAGATTTGAAATGAGAATGGGATCCATCTAGGAGAGACAGGTAGCGTGGCTTTTTAAAGTGCGCTCGCTTTGCTCTTCGTCTCGTCGTTAACCTGCAACGTGTTGCCATTAGCTTACGAAAAGCGTTTGCTATAGGTTATCTTTTGAATCTAAATTGATTGTAAAAGCGGTGCAATCTGAAGATTTTCACAAAGGACCAGCTAATACTATTAGCACACACTTAGATCTTAATGTGAAATTACACTAATGCGTCGTATGAGTCTCCCAGGTAACAACATGATATTTACATTGTGTATCATGCCTGGTCTCGAGTCTTTATCAAGGACCCGAGAAAATCAAAACCTTGTCTTTGTAGGTCCCATGTTGATGAGCCCACTTCCATCCGCGCTGCAAAGGTATGCTCTTCATCTGGTAACTCCAATAGTTGAGAGTGTACGTTGTGTTTCTTAAGTTCCTGGAGCAAAGCCCTGCTCAACGTTATAGGCACCATGGTATCAGCTAGTCCATGAACGATGGACACAGGGGGAAATTGCGAGTTGATATTCAGAATCGGGTCGACTTTTTGCCATTCTCGAGACGGAAAGATGGTATCCAAAACTTTGCCATTAGCGATTTGTGTCAAGGCAAAAGCCTGCCGTGGGTCGTCGAAATTAGGACCGGCCTGACTAGCTTGACCTTCAAGGGACACTCCACCGCGTATTGGAACTGGGGTTTCTGCAAAGACGCGATTGAGAAATTCTGGGCTTAGATTCTGAGGCAATTTTGCAGCCACATGCGGCAGTGATGATGCCCAAAATGGGTCATCAAATGAGCAAGGTCCGTAAAAGTCCAAGATCCCAGCGACTGGACGGGACACTCCAAAACCCTTGAAAAAAGGCCCAAACGTCAACATCGTAGTCTTGCCATAATTGGCTTGGCGGACTTACTAGTGATAAAGCCAGATGTCCTCCGGATGATGTTCCGAAAGCGAAAACATGGTCAAGATCGCACGTATGGGGATAGGTGTTTTGATGGATGGAACGCTCCAGCCCATGGTCATATATCCAGTGAAGAAGATCTCTGCAATCTTGCATTGGGCCCTCGAGCAGGTCAATTTGGGGGCAAAGCCGATGGTTAGGGACGACTACAATCCAGCCTCGATCTAGACAGTCCTCAATCTGGTCCTGATTAACCGTTTCCGATGCACCCAGCATGAAAGCTCCTCCATGGATGTTGATTACTACAGGCTATGTTAGACGCCCAAGGCAAAAAAATGATACATAATGATTGAAACTACTCACGGACTGGGCATTGCGCTTGTGGGCTTAGAGGTAGGAATATGGTGGCATCAATTTCGCTACCTTGTGCGGCTTTGTAAACAACCTTGAATGGATCTGGGCTAGCCATGTTGTGCGCACTATTATCTCTGGAAGCACTGCAGTTCGCCAATTGCTACGGTACCTAAAAAAAACATCCATGGATGCTATTCATATCCTTTATGGTCATAATTGCAGTGATGATCAGTGCCTTCCGAGCCACCCCGGCATTCTCGGAATTCCCGAACATCCATCATTTATCGTTCGGACCTTGGCACGGCAAGTACCGAGCCTAACAAGTACTGTTTCTCCAGTATATTGTCAATTGCCGTACTGCCGAGATTCTCTTCTGTCACTGTCTTTGACCTTATTCAAGGCTCATAGGATATAATTGCAGTCTCATTAACGCTCAAGACCTGGTCGTATCGTACCATTATTCTCGAGTTAACACTAACACCTCATCCAACATGACTATTCCCATCCACACAACGCCGCCTCCGTCGCGCATCAGTTACATCATTCAGCAGCTCGAGGGAGAATGCGTTTCTATACCTGGAAGCAAAGGAACATTCCGCATTCTTGCTTCGGCCAAACAGACCGATGGCCGAATGTCGGTCTTTCAAAGCGGTGCCGTTCTCTCCGATGCGCCGGGATTTCACTACCATAAAGAAGCCCATGACGTTTTCTTGGTGACGAAGGGCTTCTTGAAGCTCTGGAATGGCGAAAAATGTCGTATAATGGGTCCTGGAGATTTTGCCTATGTACCCCCTGTAAGTTAATTTGCTCCATGCCTTAACGTTGGTTCTCATTCGCCATCTATATACAAACTGACAATAGACCAGAATATTATTCACAACCCTGAATTACTTGGCCCTCATACGGAGACCCTGGGTCTAGTGGTGCCTGGAGACTGGATTGACTTTTTCCGCTATATCGGCCAACCGTTTGAAGGGATCCTGGTTCCAGAGCATGATGATCGCGATCTGAAGTCCCATGTGATACCCAAAGTCATGTCGGCTCCTAAGGATTTTGACGTGCATTTCGTCAGGGACTATAATCCTCCTGCCTTGGGTGAATGGGAAGAAACCGAAAATGTTCTCCCGTCGACAGAGTTGCAGCCGTATTTCCTTCGTGCCAACACCGGACCGCGTTGGATGGCTGGAGGTGTAATGTCGCGGCCCTTCATCACGACCAAAGAGAGCGCAGGCAAATTCGCCATCTCAAGCATTGAGTCATCCAGTCTATATATCTCCTCCTTATTTTCGGAGTACGTGGCTTTTCCAACTGTCGACCACTGCCTCTGTGTACAAGAAGGTGCTCTTCGCGTAAATCTCAAGGGTGATTCGGAATGGGTAACTCTCCACGAAGGCGAGACAGTTATGATTGCGGCAGGACAGTCTTTCAAGCTTGAGTTCAGGTCAAGATATGTCCGTGTATGGTCTTTTACAGACGGGCAGGGTATCGAAGAGTTGGTCCAGCAGGCAGGCGCACCGTGCCAAAGCTTCGTCCTTCCTGATGAGGCTCCTGTTCTGGATGAGTCGAAACTTGAGACTGTGATCAAGAAGTTGGGTGCTACACGGGGATGAGTAGATGTAGTTATTGCACTGTAGCCTATCAGGTTCCCTTAGACGTATGTCATCTAGAGGCTAGATATTAATTATAAACTCACCGAATTGAGAGCAGAAAGGACTCGGCAGAAAAGACTCGGCAGAAAAGACTCGTTTTGCGATTCCTCGTGGTACATCACAGTCACTCTTATTGATTCAATCTGTAGAATGGATGGTGGCTATTTTTAGGCCGTCCCATGTCAAAGCGTGTCAAATTTCCCCTCTTTCCAGTGCACTGGCCGCCACAGCTCGGATGTTGTTAGTGCATATTACCATTCCCGGTTCAGTAGGTCATCCAGGGTAATTCTTCCCTAATTCACTACCTACCCAAGTCTCTGACCCAGTGGCCTTACCAGCAAACCCTTCCGCTACTTGACCTTGAACGCAGCTTAATGTCGCAGGGCACTCATCTCATTGAATCGACCGACGACGACCAGCTTGACCTTCATCTACTATAGTGATGGACACGCGACAGGAAAATGACGCGTCCGCGCCAGCGGTCAAAAGACGTCGGAATCCACGGGCAGTCCTCGCATGTGAGAGATGTCGCTCAAAGAAGTACAAATGCTCAGAAGCGCAACCATGCAGCCACTGCAAGCGTATGTTATCGCCTGACTTAGACCACAACATTATCTGACAGTACACCTTTGCAGGAAGTGGAGCTGAGTGCAAGTATGGCAGAGGTTATCGAGTGGCAGGTGATCGGGCATCACTTATGAGGTATGGAATTAACCTTCTAGTTGACTATGGATTATATGCTGAGGGCGAGTTGAGTGATGCTGCTAATGAGCCTGGACAACCCCACCTTCAGGTTCAACAATCGAGCCCTAGAGTTCAACCCATCGAACTATCACATACACCCATCTCCCAAACTCCTTTACCAGATCTGGCTGGACTCCAATCTCCCGTATCTACTGGGACCAGGCTACGGCCAATGCCAATTAATGACGAAACACAGGCTCTTACAGTTTCGCCTAGCGAGGAGAGCGAGATTGCCGAGGTGAATCAGCATACGAACGGCATCGAGTACCACGGCAATACTTCTTCGATGTCCTTCTTGGGCAGCCTGCAGAGACTTCGAGAGCAACGAGCGGCTCCAGCAGATCCAGCAGGGCGCAAAGCATTCTCACTTGTGTCAGTGTTGCATAACCCAAGTTTCGTTTCAAGGCGAAATTTCACCTCCGATCTGACAGTTGCTCTCGCTGCCACCGGGTTCTATTCGAAGCGTGCCAATACCTTCATCGAGGGGTATTTTGGGGGAATCCACTATGTCCACCCAATAATCGACAAGGAAGACTTCTTATCTCGTGCCGATCAACTATGGCGTGGCACCGACTGCAGTGACGTGCACTTCATTGCACTTTACTTGAGTGTTCTGTCCTTGGGTGCGTTGACCCGGACATGGAACGAGAGCACCTTGGATGGCCTTAATCGCTTTCAATGGAGCCGAAAACTCTTTGCCGAAGCCCAAACAGTTCTGGATGAAATCCAGTTCAGCAGTAAATTAGAGACAATACAGTCCTTCTACGTAATGGTAAGTAAAGATGTGTACGTTGTAGATAAGAAAGCTGACCTGTGCTTTGTGTCTAGGCAAAGGTATGCCAGAACGAACTTAACCCAAACCGTGAGTGAATATTGCTTTTTACAACGCAACACCAATAATGGGCTGGGCAACGCGCTGATTACATATACAGTCGCTTACATGTATCTGGGCTGGGCAATACGTTCCTGTCTAGCCGCGGGCATGAATCGTGAAACACCCAATCCAAATGCAAATAATTGCGTAATTATGTCAAGAATATGGTGGTTAGTCAATACGTTATCCATATAAGAATTTTCAACTGGCTCTGACACAATAGTCAATATAGGGGCATCTACTCGTTGGAAATGTCCGTGCCTTTCTTCCTCTTCCCGGAAGCTCCTTGATATATGGGCTAACTAAGTGTTAGTGAGATGAGTTTTCTCCTCGGTCGGCCTGACACACTAGGGCAAGACGAGTACCACAACCGTGCAATGCCCCCGGTCGATGATTCTGAGTACGCCATCATCTCTGCAATGGTGCAATTCGGTCGTATTATGCGCAAAGTGTCGATCGGGATCTACCACTCCCAGCTTCCAACTCCAGAGACTATTGGTCTGGCATGTGAGATAGAACGCGAAATGGATAGTTGGGTCGACGCTCTACCTCAACGACGAGGTGCTTCTTTGAGAGATCCTGATTGGCGACGGAAACAAAGACTTGTTCTCGAACTAAGTGAGCATTAGCTTCGTCCTTTATTTTCAGCCTGACTGAACGATTATAGGATATCACAACGTCAGGATGCTTCTCTTCCGACCGTTCGTGACCCAATGTGCGCGAGAACAACTCCAACCATCCGATGAATTGATGAGGGCGGTCGAGAAATGTATCTCTTCGGCCCAAAAGACTATTGAGATTGTCTATGAAGCTTACAAGGTTCACACCTACTTTCGGACATGGTAGGTTTCGTTCTCATCACATATTACAGTTGCTTATAAGAGTGCAAGGTGGTACAACACAACATACATTACCATTGCAGCTTCAGTGCTCCTACTGTACAAGTCGCGGACAAAGGAACGTTCGCCCACAAGCACACTCCCCTTGATAGAGACGGCTATCGAGATCCTGGAAGTTATGGATGAGTCTATTGTCGCTCGAAATGCCGCAGAGGTTATTCGACACTTTGTGCGAGAGCTCAATACCGTGCCTAATGGAACCTCGGATGACTCTATGCTAGACGCTACGTCAATGGCAAACGTACAACAGGCTCCTACACCCGGTCCATGGAATTCCTTAGATGTGAGTCACTGTACATATCACGTGAAATTATCTAACTGATGTTCATTTAGTTTGGCTTGACTGGCTTCGAATTCTTAGATTTTCCACTTGGGGAGATGACAGCTGTCTTTGACGAACTGTACAAGAACCTTGATCATAACGCTCAACCCGAGTAAGCATGCCAATAAACTCTTTTGTATACCAGCTCTCTTTTATGTGCCAGCCAAGTCTCAAGCGTTCTCCTCCCACACAAATCCTTGCTCCTTTCCAGGAATCAGTGGTCGCAGCGCCATACCGTAATCACCTGCATTGGGCGTGCGCAGGAGAGTATGGATATGGAACTTCGCTGGTTCACTGTTACTAAGGAACACGCCAGAATGGTGGTCAAACTCAACTATCACTACTGGGCTTTGTAACCGATAATAAAAAGGGTCTTGGTCAGCGAAGCCTCCGATCCAGCAGAAGTATGTTTCGTGAAACCAATGACGAATGTTATCAAGACGGATCTCGCGAGCCTTATCAGGAAGATAGAGGAGGTATTGCTCGAATATTTGCTCCACAATGGATTTCTGTGCATCTTCCATGTTGCAAACTAGAATTCCTTCGTAGGGGACAACACGATTGTCCCGATATGCACCGCAAAGGTGTCTTTGGTCGTCGTGGTTCCAGCGTCCTTTAGGCATCGCTTTGTCGTGCATGTCTTTGTAGATCTGGGCCTGGCTTTGCTGTGCGGCGCTGAGACTTTGCATGAGCTGCAAGCCCAACCTCTCTTCGATGTCTAGAATTCTTGTTCCTTTGTACGGTCCATCGTCAATAAGGTTTGGCTCTGCCCCTGTAAACCAAGGTGATATAACCATCTGAGTCTTATATAAGAAGACATTGAGGCAAAGGTGATGTCCATAGAACGAGAAACCCCATGGTCGGTCGCTTTGAGGCGTACCGAAGAGCACGAAGTTGTAGGAGAATTCGTTCATTATCATAGGAGACTCGACTAAGTCGCCGAGATAGCCATTTATGCGCATTGCGGCGACTGCCTTTTCATAACCTTTGACGGAAAAGGTTGCTTTCAAAAGATTCATGACCCGGTCACGAAGGCTACTGGTGACTTCGTCTAGTCGAATCCCTTTATCACTGAGTAAAAATTCTGGATTTGACCATGTTCGCCACTTGGGCGAATCAATGTGATGAATCATTCGGGAAATCTGCTCTTTGGTGGATGCCTCAATGACATTATTGGCGGCTCTAATTATATCAAGAATAGGAACTTCTTCATCTTGCAGGCGGAAGAGTCCAGGCTGAACGTGGCCTATCATCCAGGTTAGATTGTGTAACCACTCGTCTCCTTGCATCGTAGTAATGCTTACCATCGTTGGTAATACCCTTAAATGGCTCCTCAAGTAGACTCATCCAATGTTTGTACAGCCCATGAAGCCAAGGTGGATTTCCCTTAGCCTTAAAGACTTGGGCATATTCTTGTGCACTCTGCCTTTTCATGATAGTGAACCTCGGCGTAGTGAGATCCGGAAGGAACTGACGGTAGGCCGGAGCATCGCTACCATCTCGTGCCATCATAACTGCCTGGCAAGATTTGGATTCTGGTGTTGAAAATGCAACTGGATATGCAGTACTGAAACTGGCTAATGTGTTCACTGAGGAGACGACAGCAATTCCCATTTGAAGCCTTGGCGATTATGTACTCAGTCGTACCACTCGACATTATGGTCTTGACTTTACGAGTGGTATAGTTGTTGTAGTGGAGTAGGAATTACATATCGGGCCGAAATCCGGCAATTCCAAGGCCCATATGCTACTTCCGAGAAGGCGGGGGACGCCGAGGTCGGGAATAAAGTGGCTCCCGAGTTGGTGCTGGGCGGTTTTACTATGTAGTACGAAGGAGACGTCCAAGTAAGAGAGGTACCCAACTAGATAAAAGTCTGTGTGAATGAGATTTATCCTCTCAGATTAGATAATCTTTTGTCTTCATGATAAGCGACAGTTGTCTGTTGTCGAACCTGGCTGTATCTTTTCTGCTACACCTACTTGGACCTCCATACCATGGCATCACACCAATTCTCACGTATGTGTCATTTCATGTAGCTCCCATTAAACCATTCTGAGACTGTTAATAGGCCTGGTGCGTTTTATTTCCACCGCAGACCCTACCAAAGTCCTCATTGGTCAACCGCAACAAGACGATATCGACGTGGGCATCGCGCTCCGCCAAAACCATGAGGTGAAGGTACATGTCTTTTCTGGTCGTTCCATCTTGGACCCGGGGCAGAAGACTGAAGATACGGCGATTGTAAGCCGTCTTCTTTCGCCTTTGTCCAGTAGCGAGGTCGGCACAATCAGGTGCATCGGGCTTAACGTAAGATAAGTCTTTATAATCACTGTTGTGCGCCTGACTAACTCGATACAGTACAAGAATCATGCTGCCGAAGTTGGCTTAGATCTACCGACTCTTCCCACTGTCTTCTTGTCCGTACAATCAATAACACGTGCACGTGGAAAGCATCCTAATTGATATCATCAGAAAACCCAGTACCTCGATTGGAGACCCTTGGCCTTGTGTCACTCCTTTACCCAAACTTACACAGGTAGATGATTGCGGTGACTACGAAGCCGAGCTAGCGGTGGTTATTGGCAGGTCGGCCAAGAATGTGACCAAAGATGAAGCGATGGATTACGTTCTAGGCTATACAGCAGCCAACGATATATCCAGCCGCACCAGCCAGTTCGCTCAATCTCAATGGTGTTTCTCTAAAGGTTTTGACGGGTCATGCCCATTAGGACCAGTTTTGGTCTCGAAAGACATTATACCTGACCCTTCAAAGTTTCACATTCGTGGACTAAAAGGCACTCAAGTCCTACAGGACAGTGGAGTTGAGTAAGTTCAGATTATCTACAAATCTGTTTCTTCTGGAAAAAGTTCTGACATCTCGGACAGTGATCTCATATTCGATATCCCTACTGTCGTGAGCTTTCTCTCGCAAGGTACAACGCTCCCGCCTGGTACTGTAATTCTCACTGGTACACCTGCTGGAGTGGGCATCGGTCGCAAGCCCAAAATTACAATTAGCGGTGGAGACGAATTTTCTGTTGAGATCCTGCCTCATATTGGTACACTAGTAAATAGTTTCAAAAACGAATCTCCGTCCGAGTAGGACCTTGAAAGGTAGTTTGGAGATGAAAACAGATACTGTTGGACTGTCAGTCTGCGACTGCGTTTGTTGCTTTTACCAGGTCGATAACAAGGGTGCTATTTCGATTTTAAAGTGAGTACAATATGATAGATAGCCTTCGATCAAGCAGATGCACCAATGATCCGGCTATTAAAGAGTACCAGTACTCAACTTAAAGTCATAGTTTTGAGTGAGGCAAGCAGACTATGCTCTACCCTCAAGATACGTGCACAGCAGCCCTATGTTCATTTTAGATTTGAGTGTAATCATTGTTCTCATATGCGGTGGAAATATATCTTTTTATAGTGCGGACTATTTCTTTTATCTATCAAGCTGTATCCTCTGTATGTTTTACTAAATATCTCAGCTCTCCAGTAGTGTTGGGACTTGATCAGTGAGATATTCAACAATAGCCTCGGGACCCTTCGCCACCTGAAGGCCGTAGGGAATCGCGTGAAACTTGATGTCGGGAACAACCGTTCTAGCGATTGCTTCGATCTCTTGACTCTGCTCTGGTGTCCACATAGATGCAGTAAACTTCAAAATGTGAATACGCCGAGTTACTTTCTAACGCTGAGTTCTTAACTTACCAAGACATCAGGACGGTGCTCCTCGACCAAGGAGCGAACGTCTTCGACTCCTGAACCCAATTTAATTAGTTTTGCCTCCTAGCCAGAAGATGATTCAAAGAAGAGATCTGTTTAAAAAGATTCAACAATGCAAAAGACTTACTTTCGGAGTTGGCAACATAATCAATGGTGTAGCTCTCTTTGAGGTTCTCTACCATGGCGCCAATAACGCGCTTGGCCCGCTCTGGCGCCGTATTGACCGTCATGAGCCGGAAAGGACCTTTGGGACTCATTCTGAAGTTGGCGACTGATATGCTGCAATGAAAATGCTATGATGCAAACAGGGAGCGATTGATTTGCGATGTAGAATCTTTATTTCTCGGTTTTCCTCAAGGGCTGTCTGATCATATCGTGTCAAAGAACGCTTGACCTCATTCAGTAAGAATCTATAAGCCGAGTTGGAGAGCCGAGATTAGGATTTTCCATTCGTTGCATCCCGGATCACATTTGCGGGGTCATCTACTGTGGGCTCGGAATTCCCGAGCGAGGCCAGCCGATGTTGGAGCCGGGGTAATGAAGCTCGGAACCCCAGACGCCAGGTTCCTCGTATGAGCGGGAAGGCCTGCTTTGGGGTATAGCAGGATCGAACTAGACTATGACCATCCACGCTGGAGCCTGGAATGCCAACCGAACCATCTGCTTCGTACAGAAGAAGTATGCAAACTCTTCCTAATATACATCTACTAAGCCGTCAGTTGTGGCTCTGCGTATTTCGTTTGGTAGGCGCCAGCACAGTCTTTGCATATCAAACTCTTTTACACAACTTTCCATCATGGAGGACCAAGAACATGCGAGTCTCAACCACCTAAAGAGCCCCGTGTCGCTCGACATCATCATCGTAGGGGCTGGGTTGAGCGGCCTTGCTGCGGCCGTCTCGTGTTCGTTATCAGGGCACAAAGTCACCATCTTTGAATCTGCGACTGCGCTTCAAGAGGTAAGCCGTGAAATCTGAGCCATGACATCGTTGACGTTTTTTTTTAATGTCTGTTAAGGTGGGCGCAGGATTACAAGTTACTCCTAACTCATCTCGTCTGCTGCGGCGATGGGAGTTACCCCAATTGTTTTGGGATTCAGTTGCCGAGCCGACTCATTTAGCTGTTCATCGTTATTCGGGCCAAGTTCTCGCTTTCGAAGAAAACTTTGACAGAAACATCCGAGAGAAGTACGGAGCTCCCTTTGTTGATGTCCACCGAGTGGATCTTCAAATGTCGTTATTGGAGAGAGCACAGCAACTCGGTGCCAAGGTCGAGTTATCGCAGAAAGTTACAAACATCGACTTCGACATTCCAGAAATCACCACTCAAAGTGGAAAAAAGGCGAGGGCTGATCTAATCATCGCTGCTGACGGCTTGTGGTCGCGTTGCCGTAATTCGTTCCTTGGTAGTAAAGATGTGCCTAAGCCCACAGGTGACCTTGCCTACCGAGTTGTTCTCAAATTGGACGATATCAAAGATCCTGAGTTGATTGACTGGGTCCGTAACAGCTCGTGCCATTTCTGGATCGGTCCTGGTGCACATGCTGTGGGATATTCCCTCCGAGGCGGAAACATGTATAATATTGTCCTGCTTGTGCCCGATGACCTACCACAAGGTGCCACTAGGCTACCTGGATCTGTGGAGCAGATGAAGGCATTATTTGAAGGCTGGGATCCCATTTTACTTCGCTTTCTTGATCTTGTCACTGAGGTTGACCGATGGAAGTTGATGCATCGTAAGTCTCATGTCCTATGGCTATACCGTTGTTCTAATCCAAATGACATCGGCAGATGACGAGATGGAGCATTGGGTAAACCCACAGTCAAACTTTGTCTTCGTGTAAGTATTGAACCTCACCAGTAATGTATCAAGGCGAAATTTTAACATAATCTAGTGGGGATGCATGCCATCCTATGCTTCCATATCTAGCCCAAGGCGCAAACTCGGCAATTGAAGACGGCGCTGTGTTAGGACTTCTGCTAGGCGCTGTAGAGTCGCACTACCACATACCACAAGCTTTGAAACTCTATGAACAATTGCGCAAGAGTCGAGGAGAAGCGATCGTCCGAGAAACATTTAAACAGGTATGGCAAAGGATCCGCTTTCTCCTGCCTTTCAGTCACAGACAATAGCATCCTAATACGTTGGTTTCGCACAGAGAGAATCGTTCCATATGCTCGATGGACCAGAGCAAGAGAAAAGAGACGAGATTTTCTTGTCCCAGCTGGGTAAAACAGATCTGAAGGCACCCTTCCCAAGCCGATGGACGTGTCCCGAGGTCCAGCCATGGTTGTACGGCTATGATGCGTATCAGGAAGTATATGAGGCGCTCGCCAGAGAACCCTTCGATACTCCTTCCGCTTCAGCTAGCCGCAGCTCCTCTGTGGTCTCAACAGGCTGGATATCGCGTTCCTTCTCGAAACTCCATCGTTGGATGTGGACAATATTAAAGGGCAGGAAATATTAAGAAGAGGTCTCTCAGAGGCGCAATTATTATAGTTTGAACTGACATGATACTCATTTACAGTATTTGGAAACTCTACTGCGTGGGAATAATTGAGTTACTTTGAAATATTATACAAGATTCTAATTACACTTGTGCGTATCTACTCGCTACCATAGATCTCAAGATTAGTACATGAGAGGACTGATTGAGCTTCCTTAAGATTTCAGATCTTGATCGTAAGAGAAGCAAAGGAAGAAAAAGAAGAAGAAAAAGAAGAAGAAAAAGACGATTACCTATACTACTCCAATATCTGGTCTATACTTGTTAATATGTCATCGTAAATTAGATCCAAGTAGCCTAAGATGGCGGCTTTTATTTATCGCGTTCCTGGGGTGGGCCTCATAGCTTATTTCTTGATGGAGATAGCATAAGTGAAAACATATAATAAACTTTCTGATTCAAGGCAAACAATATATCTATACATCTTTAGAGTGAATTCCATGTAGAGCTCTTGCTGACCGTAAACTCTGCCACTTGACCTGCCACAACGGCTTCATATGTACCTGCATCGAGCCTCCAAGTCTTCTCTTGATCGTCCCAATAGCTACATGCCACGTTCAGGTCCATATATATATCAAGCTGTCGACTTTCACCAGGTTCGAGGAAAGTTTTGCTGAAGCCCTTGAGTTCTTGTTCCGGCCTCCATACTTTCGTTGTGTTCGATGGCCTGATAAAAACCTGGACAATCTCTTTTCCAGAGACAGTACCTGTATTTTGGACATCCAAAATACATATGAGCTTCCTGGGCTCAAAGGTCTCATCCACGACAGTATGTAAGTTGCTGTGGCTAAATGTTGTGTATGACAAGCCATAGCCGAAGAGCCATCTGGCTCGATCCTTGGAGCCCGGAGCACGGTAGCCAACTGCGACGCCCTCGGCATATCTAAGACATGGATCTCCGTCTTCTGACTCCTGGGCAGGGAAGTTCCCGTAACTGGGGGAGTCTTGCAAAGTTTTGAACCACGTTGTCGCAAGCCGTCCACTGGGGCAAACATCACCTAAGAGGAGCTCTACAGTTGCAGCTGCACCCTCTTGACCAGGAAAATGAGCAAGAAGGACAGCGTCCACACTGTCAATGAAAGCACTGACATCAACCGGATTTCCGCAGTGCATGACCAGGATCGTCTGCTTTGCAACTGCTGCCACTGCTTTGATCAGCTTCGCCTGGTTGTCCGGCATGCGGATATCTTCCAGATCAAAGCCTTCTGACTCGTACTGATCATTCCTTCCGGCGTAGATAACAGCCTTATCGGCAGATCGCGCTATCTCAACAGCCTCCGCGATTGCTTCATCTTCTGAATAATATTCTTCGAAACAGAAGGCGGCGGCATACGGAGTAGGCTCACCTGTTTGAAGTTTGCGAGGGCCGGCCATGTCCAAGTTAATGTCGTACGTAACCCCGGCATCCATAGGAATTTCAACACGAGACTCCAGCAAGGTGTGGTTGAAGATGAATTGCTCGGTTGTCACATTTGCTTCTTGGCCTGAGAGCACTTGACGGCCATTGACAGACAAACAGAATGCACCTGTACATCTGACGGCCAATGTATGAATACCAGAGGTTTCTGGTGTTACCTTGGTCCACATCTCTAGGCGCGAATCAACAGGTTTCAGCCCTTTCTTATCAAACTCGCCGAGCATCCAAACAGTGGCTTCTTCCTGGAACTCCTCGAGCACTGGTTTGGGGTTATCCGCGTTATAGTATCTAACGACAACATTCGGCTTTGCTTCAAGTGATGTGAGCTTCTCGCTTGGTGCAATCGGGATTATCCTTCGAGTCCGCACGCCCGGAGAATATTGCACCATACCGCGTAGTCTCTTCCTCAGGATGTCCAAAGGGGAGTGGCGGTATTGGGGTATAGACGATGCACTGCCGCCTCCGGTAATCACGGGGTCGAAAGCATACTGGCCTATGACAGCGATGCTTGAACATTGCTCTGCTTTTATCGGCAAGGCATTATTCTCGTTCTTCAGAAGGACCATCCCACTCGTTGCAACTTCTCGAGCAAGTTTGTTCGTTTCCTCGTTCACCTCAGACGTTTCGTCTGTAAACTCAAGAGCAGCGCGGGTCCGATTACGAAGTTCAAGAGCTCTCAAGGCTAATGTGTCAATCTCACTCTCTGTGACCAGGCCCGATTTCACTGCTGCCAGGAGCCTGTCTCCTCTGAACACCGGAAAGGGCATCTCGATGTCAAGGCCAGCCTTGACTGGCTCAGTTGTGGCATGAGTGCCGAACCAATCTGACATAGTAAGGCCTTTGAAGTTCCATTCATCTCGCAAAACGCGTTGTGTCAAAGACGAGTTTTCGCTACAAAAATGGCCATCAACCTTGTTGTATCTTCTCCCTGTCAGTACAAGTTCACTCTCAATGGATATCGATTTACTTACGCAGTCATGATCCCCACAGGATCAGATGAACGTAGTAGGTGTTGCCACGCCGCAAGATAAATCTCTCGAAGGGCGCGGTTATCCACTGACTCTTGCACATTATAGTATCGTCGCAAAGTCTCCGAGTCGTTACACACGAAATGCTTGGGGCAAGACCCGACACCCAGAGACTGGACACCGTTGACAAGTGCGGCTGCGAGTTGTCCAGAAAGTAGCGGGTCCTCACTAAAACACTCGAAGTTTCTGCCAGCTCGAGGGTCCCTATGAATGTTGATAGTTGGCCCTAAGACAACTTGGGCTCCTTTCATTCGCGCTTGTTTGGCAAGATGCGTCCCGACGCGAAACAATAGTTCGGAATCCCATGTTGATGCATAACAAGTTGTGTTAGGGAATGACGCGGTTGTGAGATTTGCTTCAATACCCGAAGGTCGAATTCCAGACGTCGAATCAGCAACCTAGTTTTATTTAATATTGAACAGCATTTTTTGAACAATGATAACGAACCCTGACTGGCGGAATGTTCAGTCTTGACACACCAGCAATTGTGGAGAAGTCTTGACCAGATAAGAGCGTAATCTTTTCTTGAAGTGTGAGTTTAGGGAGTAGAGAGCAGAAATCATCATCGGTCGATGGTACGGGACCCATGTTGAATTAGAAGTTGATTGCTTTCGCAGTCAACGAGAATCTTGTGAAATTGTGGTTATTGAAATACGATGAAGTAAGTTGACGCTGACCTTTCTTGTTATAGGTTGTGGTTGAGTGTGCATTCTTCCTTACCCGTTGATCCGACCTCATAGAGCCCCTACTTCACGGATTTGCCAAGATGTTTCCCACGGTCTGAGATTACGTTATCAGGGTACAATCGGAACAACCGAGATCGGGCCGGAACAGACGACCCGAGCATAACGCGGCGTACCTCCACCCGAAATACTGACCTCGGATCATCCAAACGTGAGGGACATGGCAATTTAAACGATCGTAGATTCTTTGATTGGTTGTATTAATACGTGCGGTGTTTAAGATTAGCTAATTATGCCTGATTGCACCTTGATAGTGCTCGACACAATAAGTTGCGGGGCCCGGATGACCGATGTAAGTGTAGTTGAATCAATCAACCATTGGTCCAGGAGCATCAGCCAATTCTATCGGCGGGTAAGTCTAGAACGCACCGCCTTGGCCTGTGTGACCCAAGTTCTATGGCCTTAGCTCACTCGACATGGGCATTACCGTAATTCCCCATGGGGAAGATGGAGTGCGGAGAATCTGGTCGGAAAAGCCGACGGCATAGCTCCGGGGGGTAAAGGAATCTTCATTCAAGGCATTAAATATCATCTACCCTTCTATAAAGTAAAGTGAGCCTCCGATTATTCCACCTTTGAAACTTCAAGCCGATAGAGATTGCAAAGCTGGCTCCTCCTTTGACTCTATAAGTGGGATCCAATACTCATTTCTTTATCTTTACCACGGAACCTGAATATGACCCACGATAATGATGACATCCTTGATGGGAAATCTGGAGCAATCCATGACGAACACACAGTGATCGAGGAAGGCTCAGAGACAACCTGGGAATGCCTTAAGGGCAACCCAAAAATTGTCCTGTGGACACTGTGGGCCAACAGTCCGTAGATATCATCCGTTTTAAAAGTTGAAATATTGATCATTCTTACAGTTGGCCCTTTGATGGTGGGATACGAGAACCTGGCAATGTCGGTCTGCTTGGCTATGCCCGCGTTCCAGTAAGTAGTACACACTAACGATATCCTCTGCCATCCGTTGAAATACTTACGAGTTTCTTGGCAGAATGAGGTTTTCTGTCAATGTCAATGGCGAGCTTATTATTCCTGCCTACTGGCAGTCTCTTTGGAGTTCGCTATACAATGTTACAACTATGCTTGGTTCTGTTTCTGCAGGTTATTGTCAAGACCGATTCGGCCGGCGATCTGTGTTTCTCGCTTCCATCATTATCGCGGTAATTGGCATTGCGCTGACATTTGTTTCAAAAACTCCGGCGGAGTTCCTTGGTGGCAAAATGACTTCCGGCTTCGCGATGGGCTTGATCCTAGCTGGTACTCAGACTTGGGTCTCTGAGATTGCGCCATTGCCTATGCGAGGTGTTGCGCTTTCAACATATGCAATTATGTTGGTGAGTGTTCTACAAACCAGTTTTATCTGTTTTGTACCCAACTAACCGCTATCAATCTACAGAATCTCGGACTCTTGCTTGCTATATCAGCAACTTTCAGTCGAGTCTCCATCATGAACGATTCGGCTTTCCGTGTTGTGTTTGCTGCGGCTTGGATTTTTCCTGGCTTACTAGCGCTTGGGCTACCCTTCATGCCTGAGTCACCTTACTGGTTGGCTTTGAAGGACAAACATGATCAAGCACGACGCGCTCTCATTCGCCTTTCGCCGAATGACGACGGGATTGATTCCCGATTGGTCAAGATACAGCACTCTATCGAAACTGAACGTCGACTTGCAGCTCAGAAGTCATCGTATGGTGAACTATTCCGTGGCACCAATTTGCGCCGTACACGCATACTGCTTATCTGCATGTATATGCCCCAAATCGTTGGAACTGTTCTCTCCTCCAATGCGCCATATTTCCTCAACCAAACCGGCATGGACAATCATACCACTGTCATGCTTCTGCAAATTGCTGTCAGCTGCGGTGTTGTCTCCTCAGTCATCAATGTGTTTGCCATGTTGAAGTTTAACTACCGGACACTGATGTTCTTTGGAGTGAGTATCTGTCTCGCTATGTACTTGGCTATGGGCATTGCGGGCACTATGACACGTACACCAACAACACTTACCGTCATCGGCGTTGCAGTTGCGTTTCCCAGTATTTCTTACGGACCCGCCGTTGGGGCGTCCATGAGCGTTGCTGGGGAAGTTTCGTCTATCAAGCTCCGTGCCAAGTCTCTGGCATTAGGTCAAGCGTTTTCGTCTGTTGTGTCAACTATTTGGCAAATCGTCATGCCATATCTATTCAATCGAGACCAGGCGAATATGGGAGGGAATATCGGCTGGATATTCTTTAGCATGGCAGCTATATATTTTGCGGTGCTTTATTTTGATGTTCCAGATACGAAAGGTCACACATACGAGCAGTTGGATATAAAGTTTGAAAAGAAGGTTCCCGCAAGGCAATTTCCTTCCTATAGGATATAAGGAACGACTGACATCAAGGAAATCAGTGTATGGACATTGTTGTTCTGGAGCGTGTCGACGATAGAATCGACATCCGAATAGTCGATGGCGATCATAGGTGCACCAATGGTCTTGGAAAGATCTCGTTTACCTAAAAGTCATCCTCAGACCTCATGAGTATTCCCCTTCATAGAAAGTCTCGCCAGGATGCTAGCGTAGTCATGCGTACCTTGCGACCGAGAATAATAACTTCAAATTTGCCGTCGGCGAGAATTCCTTCAACAATGGAACGGCCAATGCTGCCAGATCCACCTGCTACTGAAACGACTTGTTTAGACATGATGTAGGATTGCGGGAGACAATTGTTAGTTTTGCTTGACTGGGTGAGGATGTTTAAAGGAAGACTGATACGGGACAAAAATGTAAGGCATTGAGTTGTTCATAAACGAACAGCAAAGGCCATTCTACCTTAATAAGCCGGTTGCCATTTGGTTCTGGCGATCTGCCATTATGTAAGTTCCTGCACCAGCCCGATTTGAAATCTCGCATCCTATATCCCACATCCCACATCCCGCATCCCACATTCTAGAGTCTTGAACCTACTTCACATGCACCCCTACTTTTTGTATATATTTCTTACTAAAGGTTAGCAAAAACCACTATTGTTACAATTTTATATAGCCTTATATAATATATATATAATTATATAGTATTCTTTTATAGAACTCCCAATACTGCAGGGATCTCGAGGAAGGGTTCCGCATATCTTGACGAGAAGAACATCTATGACACTGAGGAATGTCATAGTGGCAAGAAGAACTTGAAGAATGAGTTTTGATGTCACGTCGATAATGAGATGTGTTGTCTCTGCAGAGTAAAGCCCAGTTGTCATCGATTTGAATGGCCTCGCACAAGTCCGGTCCGGCCCTTCTCTACCGCATTCCCAACCGATGACGGTCCATATCCATCGGAGCCATTATCAAACTTTCCAACCTCTCCTACGGAAGCCACTGTCCTCCAATTTTTCACACCTGGCCCGCTAAGTATCTGACCATAGTGTGAGAGCGCATTCTTCATTGAGATGCCGAGTGAAGACAACCTCCACAAAACAGGAAGAAAGCAAGCATATGTGCACCAATAGCGAATCCACCTTGTATATCGTCCATCACGAGTGTATATACCAGGGAAACAACAAGGGACACCACGAAACCCGCGCATCCGCAAAGAAATACGGCAAACGGATCAAGTCCCACGACAAATCTGATACCCCATCCAACTGAGCTCCCTTTCCTGGGACAAGCACATAGCTTCTTTCCCAACTTCTTTGGTATTCTATTGAATAAGACAGGAAGCACCTCGGCATGGTCTGGATTCTCGAAGAGATGGGATAAGAGATTGGGCCCAATGGGCGGGTCGGTGTCACATTGCTCAAAGTCATAATCTATCCGTGCTTGACTTTCTGGGAGCGAAGGGCATTGTTGAATGTTGACAATTTCGCTTAGAAATATTTCGAACTTGTAACCCCTTTATTAGCTGATCCAGGTTTAAGTATGTCAGAGTTCGTTTTCGTACCTTGACGAAATCTATCGATGATACGCGCTGAAGCCATCGCCATTTGAGGGTACGCCTGGATTCGGAATAAGTATGCCGCAATGCTTTGAAGAAATCACGGTCGGAGTGAATCTTGCAAACATCAGGCTGATGCGCCTTTGACACGCGATTCGAAAATGGAGCGCACACCATGAGAAACCTATGCTTTGGATCCAAAACTGATGTTTCGGTACCAGATGATAGATGGCAGGCTTCGCCAACCCTTTGGCCTTGCGAACCTTGATTGAATGTAGGCAGTTTCGTTGACTTCCCTTTCAAGAACAGAAGGCAAAAAGAAGTTTTGATCATGGATATGAGATTGGCCATACCTATCATGACCGACGTTGATCCAGTGTTCTCCATGAGCTCGAGATTCATCTTCTTATAGTCTTTCAATAAGATCTGCAACTCTTCGATTGCCCCTGGCCGTCTCTCAAGGTAATTATCATGCCCCTTTTGCCCACATCGCTAGAAGCAAGTATCAGTATGCATGTTGTCTCTTAACCGGACGGTGATACCTACGCATGACCAAGAAACACGACTTTGATTATGTATTTTAGGGATTTTCCAGTGTCTTGAAAGTAGGTAGTTGAAGTACTGCCTGAAGCTGGTGACTAACTCAGGTATTGATTCGGTATCATTCGAAACGAACAGCCTTAAAGCTGAAACAAAACTTTGGAAGGGTGCGCCCTCAAAGATAAATTGTTGGACATTCTCGTAAATTATGTTTTTTGTAACTGTGTCCAGATCATCCGTCTCTTCACCTTCTTCAATTACCCCTCCCAAACGTTGTTTTGTTGCCGTAATAGATACCCAGTCATCTACACGAGTGAGCTCATTAATGTGGCATTCGACGATACGGTCGGCAACTGTGAGCCGAGATATACCGACAAATCCTGCAGCATCTTTATTCAGACGGCTAGTTGCATGTGTCTTCAAGTCTCGAGAGAAGCGAGAAAGATATCTTGCAACGGTCTTGACAGCCCTGTCTTTGTCATGAGATATTCTCACAACTTGTGGCCATAGATGTCTGAGACTGAATTCATTGAGCAACTCATTGAAAAGTCTGTCGGCAGCTCCTTGCTTCGCGTCATCGGGGAAGGTCAAGTTCGTTGAAGGGGCCGAAACGTCGCTAAAGACAGATGCACCGTCTTCGTCATCCGAATCATCAACTTCACCTACTCCAGTGTTCTCATCAGCCTTTTGGAGAGATGACTGAGATGGACTGTGTGACGAGCAGGCGTAGCCGACCAGGACAGTGCGTGTTTGGATACCATGGCCCGGTCGATCAAAGGCGGGACAACGATCGATAGAATGGATGTAATAAACGCAGCGACATGCCGAATAAAGCTCTGTAATTTGATAGCACATGTTGACAGCTGTCTGGTTGAGAAAAATAACGCTTCTAGACGGATAGCATTTTCTGCCTAAGCTTGTCTATTATTGGTTACATTCTATGCATGTCAGACGTGGTTCTGTAGTGGATCGACGGATTCGGCACCCAGGTTCCGGGTGCTATATTGAAACGGAGCCATTTACGCCTTGGCAAATATGATCGTGAGAGAACCAGCCCTTCGGTGCTTGACGAGTAGTTACGACTTTTGTGGGTGGTGGAATGAAGGGTGGGGTACTAAAAAGGTGTCCATTGCCTCGTGAAATTGAACGGGTCAGCGAAGAAGAAAGAAATGGCAAGACTGCAGCTACTTCTAGTTGTGGTTAGCTTTTCTCGTTGAGAGATCATAGCTAGGCCGAGCCTTTGGAATACAACAGGAGGAATATCTTTACCCTTAACTCAGAGTTTCAGAAAACTTGGCCGCTATAGATATAAGAGACGAAATTAGTCGGTCACTTTATGAGAGTTCTGCCCCAAACTTGGGTTGTTTATCTTTGTGTTCTAAGCTGAGGGGCTGAAGTCTCTGTTACTCGTAGCCTTAGTAGTGAGAACTTGAAATTTCGACGAATAGAAAATGGAGGCGCATGTGGCAAGGGACGTAGGTGTTAGACTACGTTTTTTAGCCGAAAGTCTATATGTTAATCTACACGCCTCTTTATGTTACTAATTCTATTATTCTAGTCTAAGAAGAAGAAAATATCTTTCCGGTGCTTATTCTTCGCTTCATGGGCCTTTCTACCATACAGTTACCCAATGCATTGAAGTTCTTAACCCAACCCCACAGTAATATAACCAAGCTATAGGGCAAGAAGTAGAGGCTTCAAAGAAGCTGCAAGCTGTCCTCAGGGTAAGCGCTAGATATATCGGCCAAGAAGCTCGGTGTAGTAATAACTACATACTTAACATAACTATACAGTTTTTTATATATCAGTATTAACTTTTCGATAAGTATATAACTATTTTAATTAAAAAGACCCCAGGTATTACTAAAATGACTGTCTTTATAGAAAGAAAGAGAATTAAATAG
>JABFFG010000447.1:0-14841 GCA_013623685.1 Fusarium transvaalense
GGCCCCACCCTCCCGTTGCTCTTTGGCCCCCAAGCCCTGAAAGGGACCTCCCGAGGCCCGTTTTTGATGACTCCCAAGCTTTAGCTCAAGCTCCTGGGCGCTTACAAGTTTCTTTAGAGAACCAATCAGAACCTCTATGCTGTGACAGTGTCTTTGAGCACAAAGTACTAAGGCTCTGAGTTTTTATTTCGATATCATTTTGTTAGGGTGACGCATATGATGCCCCCCTGGAGCTGTTGCCGCCGGACAAGAAAGCTGTTCTTCTTTGGGTTGAGTCCAGCGGTTAAATCTTGTTGCTATGGTAGGGCAAGAAGGGAAATCACACCGTCCGGTAGTAGTAGTAGTAGTAGTAGTAGTCATGATAACCATATACTTTAAATCCAAAGACAGTGTATACCTCTGGCTCAGTAGACTCGTAACAACTCGACTTGGATATTGAGCGTTAGTCTTCTAACTGCTTCTCTAGTATACCTACTATCAGTGTATGACTCTTTTGGTGCCCTGTCTCCATTCCACGCTACCTAGTACTTAACTACTCTGAACGAGCTGCCTCCTTGGATATCTGTATGGACCAGTAGGCGAGAGTCACGGCGCTTCAGCAGGAGATAGGGAGACAAGACCCTCTTGCAGTCTTGGCTCTCTTTACCTTCCCATCTCCCCCTTTTCTTTCCACATTGACCATTTTTGAATTTTATTCCCTCTTCTACAAGTGTTTCGAGATTCTGTTTCTCTTTAGACCATCGTCTTGTTCCTGGCGCGGCCGTTTCTGCGACCTACTGGAGCCCCTCAGGCACAGGGAAGGTACAAGCCCACGTCACTTCAGCCGACGCAGCCCAAAACCCCGCTCAACCAACAAGACAAGATAACCCAAGCTTCGCAACCAACGAACTGGGCTCTTCTCTCATAAGCTTGCTATACCTCTCGCTTCAGGAGAGGCCTAAAAGCACGGCCTAACCCGTCGTATTCCTGCAAGGGCCTTACACCATCTGCCTCATCCAGCTGTCGCCTGCGTTCTGACCCCGCCATCGTTGGACAGCTCCCATCGCACATTGTCGCATATCCCGCGTCCACATCTATCGTCTTTCACAAGCGCCATCATAACTCAAAATGGAGCGTGGCCGTGGTATTCCAGATGAGGAGATGTTCCTCAGCAAACCCGCTCCAGAAGATTGCGACAGCCCGACCGTTGAACCTCTCCGCATATTCAAGCCTCAGAGCCCTCAACCCGCCAAGGACGGTAGATCGTCCGCCTTCAGATACCCGGCGCCTCCGTCATCTACCTCTCCTGCTTCAAAGCATTCATTTCCTTTACCTCCTGGTGCTTCCAGCTCTGCGGCACCACTTCCATTCCCTGACGACGACGACGTCCGCAAACCCACCCCTGCGAAGCCGTTCGGCTCTGCCTACAATGACACCAGCCCTCGATTAGAAACCAGCCCTTACGGGAAGAAGCCTGGTCTTGCGGAACGAAGAGGAGCTGCGCCAAAGCCCATCAGCTCTCCCACAAGCCCTGACGCCGATCACGATCTTTTCCAACGTCCCCTGGCCGATAACCAGCGCCCAGGCTCATCTAACGCAAATCCTCACAGTTATCAAAAGACATACTATCCACCACCTGGCGCGGCACCTAGCTCTTCAAGCCATGCACCTACAAATCTGGCCTCTGCCCAGCAACTCAAAATGAACGACCAGGGCGTAAATCGCTTCGCTTCGACCGCTTCGACCTCTACTACCCGTGCTAGCCGTGGCTCTCCTCCCCCTCCCGAGACCCCGATTGTGGAGCCCGGACAGGCACCGGCCGATGCTATCGAGGCCCGATATGCTGCCGCCGGTATCTCCGGTACTGCTACACTCAACAGCCTTGGCGCACCCAGCGCCGCCGCGTCGCAAAGACTGGCGCAATATGGGAACCAACCTCCTCCACAACGGCCTTGGACACCGACTGAGACTCCTGACCAGGCACCATCTGGTCCACCCACTGTGTACCAGGGTATGAATGCCATCTCAAGTCCGGCGCAGTCGCAGCAATCGTTTAGCCCTCCTCCTCAGTCAGAACAGCAGCAGCAACAACAACAACAACAGAAGCCACAAGGGCAAGGTCAAGGTCAAGCGCAAGTCAGTGTGTTGGAGCAAGATTTCCAGCGGATGAATACCAATTCTCCCCCTCCTGCCTACTCAAGCCTTAACCCTGGCGGTAACTCATCCTACCCAAATGAGAAGCAACGGCCTCAGCAAGCTGGCTCAAGTTCGGCCTCCACCCAGCCGCATCAGCAGGCAACGACTTCGACACCTCCTACAAAGACAACAGTGGTTGCTGCCCCCTCGACTGCAGCTAGCGGTCTTGCGTCACCTGCCTTGCAGCATCCAGGCCATCCCGCATTTGCCAATGACCCCCATCCCGCGTTCGCCAATGAGTCTCATCTTGAGCAGAATGGACAGAGCTCTCAACAGCAAGCTGTTGCTCCCGCTCAGAGCTTTGAGCCCCAGAACCCGGCCTCCCCTCCACCCTTGCCCGAAGGATGGATCGCTCATCTAGACCAGAATTCGGGGCAGTACTACTACATTCATTTAGCCACTCAAGCAACGCAATGGGAGTTCCCAAAGGGTCCAAACCCCATATCGCACGAACAAGCCCCCCTTTCACCGACCGCTTCTACATATGGTAACCCTTTGGCCTCGCCAAACATGTTTGGCAAGCAGTCCATGGCCTCCCCCATGTTTCCGCCACATACCCCTGGCTATGCTGAGAGCATCATGAGTGTGGCAGCTTCAGCAACACCTACGGCTGTGGGTTTCACAGGGCCTCCACCAAGCGCTGGTGTGGATATGTACAGAATTCAACCTACGAATGGCGTTTATTTCGGGCCTTATCTGCGATATGTCAACATGGATATTGAGAAGGGCCTTTGGCTTGGTAGCATCCTCATTGTGACGGACGCCCCTCAACCACCTACCATTCATATTCATCTGAGCCATGATCTAGCTCCCAACCCTCGCCAAGCCGAGCCTCGACCTATTTCCACTCACCAAAGATGGAAGTTCTACAAATATGATCTGGAGCTACCTATGTCTGAGGCTGGCACCGAACGCTGGACGTACGCGGTCACCTCGCATCTTGGCTGTACCAGATATGAATTTGTTGTGGCTGGACGCCAAGAGACCAGCTGGCGTTTCATTGCGCACTCTGGTAACGACTTCGCAACGGGAACTTCTCAGAATGAGCGAGCCAAGCTTGGCGGAGTTGGCTTCATGTGGAAGGATGTTCTCCAGAAGAATGTCGATTGTGGTGGCTTCCACGTTCAGTTGGGCTTGGGAGATCAGATATATGGTGACCGCCTGTGGAAGGAAGTTCCACTCCTCAAGCAGTGGCTTGCGATGAGCGGACGAGACAACAAGAAGAACGTACAGTGGACAGCCCGGCACGAGGAAGACGTTGCGCATGCCTATTTCCACTATTATACAAGTCACTTCGACCAGCCATTCCTCCGTGAAGCTTTCGCCCAGATCCCCCACGTCCTGCAGATTGATGACCATGATATGTAAGTACTACTCCAACACTCAAATAGTGACACTCGCTGATAGGCAATAGCTTTGACGGTTACGGTTCATACCCGGACTATATGCAGTCCTCATCTATGTTTAAGAATATTGGCAGAATCGCAACGGAGATGTATCTCCTGTTCCAACATCACACCACCGTCGAGATGCTGCGGAATGTCAGTACTGATCACGATATCTTCACTATTACAGGCACTGGCTGGCATTTTGTCAAGTACTTGGGCCCGGCCGTGGTAGTTGTAGGCCCTGACTGCCGATCCGAACGTACCCAAGCCCAAGTGATGGCCGGTCCAACATATCAGGGAATCTTCCCCAAGGTTGCTACGCTGCCTCCCAGTGTACAGCATTGTATTTGGATGGTCTCAGTACCACTCGTATACCCGCGCCTGGATACTGTGGAGAGTCTTGCTAACACGGTGGCTGCCGGCAAAAAGGCTGTCAACACGACCTACAACATTTTGGGCAAAGTTACAAGTTCAGTCGCAGGCGTGGTTGGAGGCAAAGACGTGGTGGCACAGGGATTCTCACAAGTCAAGAAGGCGGTGGGGAAGAGTGGTCTGATGGGCAACGTCCTGAATCAGTTCGGCGAACTTGATATTCAAGAAGTGCTCAAAGACATGTGGACTCATGACACCAAAGACCTCGAGAGAACGTATTTGATTCGAACTTTGCAAGGTATATCGCAACAGAAGGGAATCAGAATGACGTTCCTTTCTGGAGGTACGTTGAGCATGCCATGCCATTCTTACAGAAATCAAGCTAACATTATGATAGACGTAAACGCTTCAGGAGCCGGTCTAGTTCACGATCCAACGCATCCTGGCGACCACAAGACTATGTATCAGATTATTTCATCACCTATTGTGGCGGCGCCCCAGAGCAATTATGTTCTCAAGATGCTGCACAACCAGAAGACCCTATACGTACCGCAAAACGGAAAGAAGTCGACACACGAGGTATCTGACACGAAAGAAGATATGATGGAGATCTTCCACTCCGATGCCAGTGGTGCTGCGCGAGAACTTAAGAAGCTGATGGGCCGACGTAACTACGTCGCATTTGTTTCATACGATCAAGACGCTGCTGCGGCCGTACCTCAAACGCCTTTCAGCCCCAATCCAAGCCTCAATGGTTCACAGCAGGGCCTGTCCAAGGTCAGCTTGGCTGTCGATTTCGTTGTACAAGGCGATGGCGCCTTTACGGCGCCAACCAAATACGGCCCTGTCATCATCCCTCATCTGGAATATGGCCGATGATGTAGTTGATGTATTTGGAAAACGGATACTAGCGCCAAGCCGTGTTCACAGTGGCATTTATCATTTTTACTGCACATATAGCATTTCTACGATATTATGAAGATTTATACATCGAAGATACCTTTTTGATTATGATTTTTGTCTAGCATCTTAGCTTTATCAATAAAACTCGGCATCTTGTAAAATCGAGGGTGATCAAAATTGTTTCTTTCTTGGTCTCATTTCTATTGTAAGTGCGTATATGCTTTTGATTCTCGCTCCCAACGCCAGATTGTGTGTTTAGAGATCGAAGAGCTCCTTAAGGATGCGCATAGTGTCCTCAGGGCCGGTAACAGAATGGCCGATAGTTCTGGAATCGGTGTAGATCTCGTAGTCGTTGCCGCCCTCAAAAGTCTTGTCACCGAAGAAGTGGATGTTCTTGTAGGCAATGCCATCGGGCTTCTTAGCCTCATTCTCGAGGTGCTTGAGGCAGTAGGTCTTGTCCCAGCCAGTAGGGAACACATCGAAGGAAATTTGTCCGCCAATGGAGAAGCTGTTAAGTAGTGGTCAGCTGTTAGAGCTCATGGTGGTGAATAGGGGTAATGCAACATACGTGAGACCAAGATGACCGAATCGCTCCTTGAGGACAGCGACGAACTTCTCACGAACCTTGGCATCCTTGTCGTACTTCTCGAAGTCGTTTCGTTCTTGTGTGCTGGCGTTACGGCCGACGGGGCTGATGTTGATCATGCCGTTGCGGAACTCAATAAAGGTTCCGCGCTTGACAGGAATGTCGAGATCAGCAATGTAGTGGAGGACAAAGTTGGCGAGCTCCTTGTACTGCTCCTCGCCAATGTACTTGATGAAGGTGTTTGATTCGAGGGGTTCGCCGAGCTTGAAGGCAGTCAGGCCGTTCTCGGAGAAGCAAAAGTCGAAGAGAGCGGTGACGGGCTGGCCAGCGGGCTTGCCCAGCTGCTCCTGCTGCTTGACGTAGTCGGAACCGCCAACGAAACCGATGGCGCACTTTGAGCGAAGCTGCTGGAGGATGGCAAGAATCTCGGGGGAAGCATCCTTGGGAGCTGTCAGCGGTTTGTAGGGGGATATCAGGGGTCGATCGAGCTTTGGCGTACCAGGCGCGCCGGGGTGAGTGTGCCGTCAACATCAAAGAGGCAGATAGTGTCCCTGAGAGGACGCTCCTGGAGAGGAGAGTATGAAGGAGGAGCGACAGACATTATGAGGATTGTTGTGTAGAATGGTTGTTGAAGGAGAAGGGAAAAAAGAGGACCGGAGGGTCACGATAATATAAAGTACCTGGAGTTATTGGTGTTGAGGAGGGGACCAAGACCAACAGGAGGGGGTGGGGCAGGACCTTGCGATGCACACCCAGCAACTTAGATGCGGGGCAGGCTTCAGGTACAAAACAGCTACCAAAGAAACCTCGCTGAGGGAACTTTTCTGACTTGAAGATTACGGCAACACGATCAATTGTTAACAGATAATTCTTAGTTAGGTATGTATAAACTGAATACCTAGGTGCTTCTGACATGGACTATCAATTCTATTTGCAAATGGGAGCAGCAAGCCAGTTTGCCATAGATCCATGGATGTTACGTCTCCTCGTATCACCTATAGGTACGGACCTTAGAGCCACGTTTATACCGCTAACGATTCAAGGGCCTGTCAACTATTGTTTAGAACGACAAGGTCTCTGCGGGCAAATGATAGAATGTGATGAGAAGACAACAAGGTTTATTTCAAGGGAGAATTTTGCGCCATGGAAATCTCAACAAAACAGAATACAGTTACAATAACATCCTCTGGCTACAGCTCTTCTTCGTTATGTATACTTTCAACCGGGCTGTTATCGTGAGATTAGATCTTCACAAGCGAAATCTACAGTGGCGTCTCACTTTTCTAGTGGACCCTTCCCTCCAGCAGAGTCTGACCGCCAAATGCATACATAGTTCGCGGCATGGTGGGGGTCGTCTAGGTGAGCTTGATCAGTGGATAACAGACAAATGTCAAATCCAATGTTGATGTAGATAGTTTCATTTTTGGTAATATTCAGAAGTTCGCTCTCTTTGATATACACCAAAGTGTCGTGAACATAATCGCGTTCGCTAAAAGCAAGTAAAGTCGTCTTGGTTTATATTCTAGCCCAATCGCTCAATGCCCGGGCAGTCGCTCAAACACCCAACGTGTACAAAGATGTTTGTTGATGTTTGTTTCAGGTAGTTCCAGTGCATTTATGCCATCTCACCCCAAGCTCCGGTAACCTCGACAATGACATTTACCATTGTGCTCACTGCCCAGAGTGTAATCAGTCCCCATCCAATCTTGCGACTCAATATCCATTTGTTCATGGGCACAACAACCAACAGCCCTACCAAGGTCACAAGCAACGTTATGGCTGAAATCATCAACGTTCCGTTTACTTGAATGCGGTAAGGCTTGTACTTGATGGGGTGAGAAGGGTTCTTGTGATGTTTCTTGTTTGCTTTCTTGATCATCATCATGGCACCCCCGATACCGATGCCAAGCAGTATATTCAACATAGGGCCACCGAAACAGGCAGACCTAAACAGATTGTCAGCTATATCTTTCAATGAAACACAGCAATACTCACAAGGCCATAACGGGGTATCCCAGTCGCGCCACCGTAATATCGGCAACTAAATCTCCCACGCTGTTGCCGGCAGCGAAAATTGTGAGACCCAACAGCGCCTCCGAAATATTCAGAATAACGCCGACAGCTTTGAGAACCCCCACGACCTCGCCTGCGATAGTTGAGATCCAAGCAATACTAATAATGAATCCCATGAAGCAAAGCATGTAATGATAACGAGGTGCTCTGTCCTCGGATGTGAAAACAATCAAAACTCCAAGGAGGATGAGTGAAGTGAGGAGGGTGTAAAGAACCATCCGGATCAGAGTCTTGTGGGGACTTTCCCAATCGTCCAAAGTATTGGCCCATAGAATCAAAACTGCAAACTGAGGCCCAGTAAAGAGCTGAAGTGCCACGAGCCACCGATTCCAGCTTGTGCAGTCTTCCTTGGCACTGCTTGAAGAAGGAAAGTCTGAAGCAGGCTTGGTCACGATGGCTGGTGGTCCCAAAGACAACTGCGACCCAGGCAAATACTCCCCTCCAACGGCATGTGCTGAGGAAGGCTGAACAGCATGCCCTGCATGGCTGCTACCCCGGCTTACAAGAGTGTGTCTTCGATAGCGCTCCCACTCTGTCTCCCCTTCTGGCTCAATTGATGAATGCTCGACCGACACAGACGGGGCCATATGCCCAAGGCCGTGATGATCGTGATGATGACTGGTGTGGTCAACAATCGTCTCGAGAATAGACGACTCGTCATCTGTTGTATCCGAGTCTACCACTGGCAAAGTAACCACCAGAAGAAAGATGCTCGGGACAGAGATGGCACTAACAAACTTATCCCACGCCGTCTTCTCCCTCCAACCTTGCAATGTAGGAAACAAGGTTGCCAACAAGATGTGAGGTGGTGGTAGCACAGCATACGGCCACCACCTGACAGGGCGTGATGGTGCATCGACCGTCAGCTGCAAGTCAGCAAATGGTGTCTCACGGCCTGCTGAGCCCGGCAGTACGGTACTGGGCGATACTCCTCCTGGTGATACGAACTCGATTGGGTCGTTATGGTAGTTGGGTGTGAGCAGCGCTGGCGAGTCAGTGTACATAGGGAAAGGCGAGTTTGGCGAAGATCGATCGCTGCAGGAGCTGCGTCGGCTCGGAATCTGCAGGTGAAGTTCGGGAGCCAGCATTTGTCCTGTCGTGCCCTCAATGGGAGCATCATATGTGGTCCCACTAGGACCGACGAGTGGCGCGGCCAGATTTCCTCCAACGGTGTGCGATGGGCTTGGGCTTGATGCTCTTGTTCCGCTAGCTGTGGAGTCGGGAACTGACAGATTGTTTTCACCTCTATCACGACTTGGAATACGTAGATCCGGGTGAGCAGCCGTTCCCACAGGCTGATCTCCTGAAGAGAGTGCTCTGTTCCTTCTGGGCGAATGTTCATCATGACTCGAAGCCAGCTGGTCGTCTGAACCAGCTGAACCTGAGAGAGTCGTTGTGGTTTGCCTTCGCCTATGGACGTGGTAATCTGAGTAACTTCTTCCCGGAATTGTTGACAATTGCAAATTACCCTCACGCTGCAGCTGAGCCAGAGCAGATCGAAATTCGAGCGCGCCGACGAGACTGGGCCGAATAGGGGTCATTGTGTTCCTCCTGACTCCACGACCTCGCAACACTCGCATACTGCTGGCGACTTCGGCTGCAACCATGCGATCATGGTCTTCGCTTGACGTGTCGCCCTCGTCTGGTTGCGGTGTGCCATCCACCTCGATCCTGGGTCCAGCTTCAAGTAGTGAAATATCGGGCGGAGTAGAGTGAGCAGTGGCAGGACCCGAACCAACGTCGTCCACGTCATCACGGTACGGCTCGCCAGCCAATTCATCCCCAGAATGGCCCAGTGCCGTATATACATGACTGCGCGCCTCCCCCTCTCGGCGTTGCCTGGCTTTGCGCCTCGTCGAGTACCAATGCCATGTCACGACAGTGACAACATATACTGCATAGTAGCCGATCATGGCCCAGCATTCCCAGAGGTGTAAATGACCATCAGCCAAGAAGATCATGGTAAAAACAACGGCGAAAATGAAGAAGCAAATATCACGAGTGTACGTTTTTCGATCGACGCGAAACTCTCTCACAAGAGCCATAGAGCCAGCAACGACACCAGTGATGAAACTTGCAGCTCCTATTAGCTCACCAACAGCCATGCTGGCACTGTTAGAGCCCATGGCAGCAAAAGTGCTGAAAACATCGGGAGATCCATTGCCGAATGCCAGGAATGTGACGCCTGCGAGACTCTCGCTGAGACCAAGAACAGTGGCGATTGTACTCAAGTTGACACTGAAGAAATCACTTGCAGCGATTCCGATGGTGGTAAAGAGGAGGCCAAGCCAGACGACGAGGATGCTGAATGCGATGGGCCGTACATTGCCGAAAGCGCAATAATAGAGCTCGGTATAAGGGACCAGCCCGGCGTCGTCATCGGTACAGTATTTGCGCACGAAAGCGCATTTGTCTTGAGCTTCATGGACTTGGTTGCATTGAGGAGTGTCGGCGGAGGAGCTTCGTTTGAACAGATGGTGAGGATCGGTTGCATGGTTGAAGCCAGACTGTGCGAAGGTTGTATGCGACAGGAAGGAATACGCGGTTAAAATCGATAGAAGAAAGAGCGTTGTGTAGAAAGGGCGAGACTTGAGTCTACTACCTCGGAGGAATCGTTTAGGAACTGTATTGCGACGTTGATCGATATCGTCGTTTGGGCAAGAGAGCCCGCGAGAGGTGGTATTGGTCATTCTGGTATTGGTATCGTCATGTCATAAAGCGGTTGCTGAGAGTGCCATTGTCACTTGAATGCAAGGAGCTATGCGGAAAGGAATGTAGTCATGAAGATATATGTAGATAAATGAGATTCGGTGAGGGGAGAGGAGAGGTTTAATAGGTTATGTGCCTAGTACCTAGACTAGGACCTGGTTTTGGTACTAGATAAGAAAGCTCGAATTGTCGTTGTTGTGACGTGACATAGGTAGGTAGGTAGGTACTAAGGTATTCAATCTAACTGTTGCCCACCTCCACGTCGTCCCTTCCAGTTCGCGATTACCCGAGGCAGGAAAAAACGTACCTGACAAATTCCTCAGGCAGAAAATACTGTATCACTTGAGCTAGGTAGGTTTTACTTACTCTTACTATATTTTGAAGTGAACCAGAACACAGTTTCAAGCGTTCCTTTTGCGACGAGCTTGTTGCCAGCTTTGGGTGATGGTGACGAAGACTAAGGGAGGCCGCCTGCCATTCAATGATACTTGCCACAGTTGATGTGTGAGTGTGGCTCGCATTGTGAGATTAGCAGGAAAACACAAAACGTAGCTGATCTAGTAGGCTAGCCAGTTCAGAGCTGGTAGTGACAGTCTAGGCTAGCCCGACTGCTATGGATGTAAGCTTCATCACCTGCCACTGTTGGAGATGGGTTGCTCACCTATCTCGATCGAGATGTTTGATATGTCTAGTTGGACCGCGTTCTGTCTCTGGCCTGTTTCTCGTTTCCAACGTGCCTGCCTTAGGTGCCGCCACGAAGTTTCGTGATGCATGAACAGGGGTGATGGCTTTCATGCCTTGGCAGCTCCGGTGCTGTGGTGTCCCGATGCTCCGTTTAAGACGGAAGATACTTTCCGCTTATTAACGACGACGTTACCAAAAAGAAGACGTACCTCAAAATATGAGATGGAGAGCATAAGAGACAAAATCCGCGAATCAATTCATACCATTTTAGATCAGGTTTTGGGGTATTTTCTTTTTCCCTACAATCTCAAGCTGATGCAGTGCTAAGTACTGTCAAGGGGCCGCTGTAGGTAGAAGTGACCTAGGTAGTACCTATGGAGTTGTTGTTGATGCTTGTCAGCCACAGTTGAACCCTCAGGCATCAAGTGAGGCGTAACACAGTTACCCCACAAACTGTCCGCTCGTACCAGCCTAACAATTCGCATTTATTTTGTTTACTTTGGCAAGGGGGGGTCCCGCAACACCACGACGACGACGACAACGACGCGACAGGCCTCGTCCAACTCCGCCCTCTTTAATTAACAGCCCACACAAACCACATTCAAAATGCCTCGTGTTGCTCAGGTTCCCCGATCGGGGAGTGCTAGGGCAAATACTGGTTCTGGGACAACGCCTTCATACATAGCGCACTCACCGATAAAGTGAGTGTCAATAAGCTGATTCACTGGCTACCGATGTGATGTGCTAATCAGCTACCCAGAATCCCCCTCAACGATGATGTCTCAGAAAAAGGTCAGCGCATGAGCTCTAGAAGGGCTCTTCATGAGAGGCAATTCAACGAAATCAAGAAGGCCGCAACCCCTCGCAAAGGCAGCGCTCGCCTCGACGACATGGAAAACGGCGATCCGCAAACTCCCCGTCCTGGCCGCGCCAGCAACATCGAAGATGACGAAGGCTTTGTGGTTGGAGGCTCCGCTGTCACGCCTATGAAGCGAGTCCCTCTTCTCGCCAACTTTGAGGAATGGATGAAGATGGCGACCGATAATAAGATCAATGCGACAAACTCGTGGAACTTTGCCCTGATAGACTATTTTCACGATATGTCGCTTCTCAAGGAGGGCGATGGCGTCAACTTCCAAAAGGCTAGCTGTACCCTAGACGGATGTGTCAAGATTTATACGAACCGAGTCGACAGTGTCGCAACCGAGACAGGCAAGCTTCTAAGTGGTCTTGCCGATAGCAACAATGCCAAGAAAAAAGACAAGGATGGCGAAGATGCCGATGAGAGCGACGAAGAAGAATTGGATGAGGACGGGAATGTCAAGAAGAAGCCCAAAAAGAAGGTATGGTTTCATCCATATGCATGCTTCAAAAAGTTTAAACTGACATTTGACAGACACAGCGATCGTCTGAAGCAACGCTCGCGCCTTCGTTCAACTCGCTGCAACTCAAGAAGTTTGAGCTAGAATTTGCCGTTGACCCCCTGTTCAAGAAAGCATCTGCCGATTTTGACGAGGGAGGTGCCAAGGGACTTCTTCTGAATCATTTGATGATCGATTCGCAAGGGCGTATTGTTTTCGACAGCAGTGACGACAGTGGCGATGCCACCACTCTCGGAAAGAAGAAGACTGACGAAGAGGGCGATGAAGAAGAGAACGGTCTCGACGAAGATGACGCCGGAGAGGAGCAGTTGGAAGAAGAAGAGGAAGCTGATGATGTTGAAATCGATTTGGGAGCTCTTGGTGCCAAATTCATTCCCGATCTGTACCGACTCGACGAGCTTGATGTTTGTCCATCCTTGAAAACATTTGATCTTGGTGATCCTTCTGGCTCTATGGATATCCCCTTTTTGAAGGCGCCCGAGGACTGGAGGCAAGATCAAGACAAGGAAAAGGACCCCGGAGCATTAGGTGATATTTCCGGTCTTGTCATCGATGGCGACGCTCCGGTAGGATTTGATGATGACGACCTTGGCCTTGGAACCTTTGATGCCGTCGAGGACGTCGCTTTTGGTGAAGGTGGCGAGGCTTGGGCCCGAGAAGCCGCCCTGGAACCCCAGATGCGAGTTTATGACGCTGGCTTCGGTGAGGAGGGTGGTGACGGGGATGAGATCGATGGCAACGGGGAATACGTTATTTCCATGACAAGCGCTCAACAAGCAGACAAGATGCATGAAGATATCCTCGGCTTTTTCGACCAAGCCTTGCAGAAGAACTGGACAAGCGCCGAGCACTGGAGAATCAGAAAGATCAAGGATGTCAACAAGCCAGCAACGGAAACAAAGAAACGCAAGGAAAAGGAGCCCTTTGAAATCGACTTCGCCGCTCCTCTCGATTCACACACTTCGGATCTCATCTACACGCAGGCTACAAACAACACATCCATTAGCATGCCCAAGAAAGACTGGAAGTCAAAGTCTCGCAATCTTCTTCCCGATGATAAGCATTTCAACTCCAAGTCTTTACTGAACCTTTTCCTCAAGCCAAAGGCACGAATGAGCAAGCGACGCGCAGGTTTCAACTCTCGCACTGGAGGTGGTTTCGGCAATGTTGGTCTGGACAACCAGCCCGAGGGAGAGATGGACGAAGCATTCTGGGCGAAGCAAAAGGCACCGCAAAGCACCGACGAGATGGCTCTGCCTGGGGGTGATTATGATGCCAACTTCTTCCAAGACGACGTTATGCCATTCCCCGGTGGTGGCGATTTGGACGACGATGACGACCTAGAGTTTGCCGATGCACGGGAACATTTCTCGCCAGGTGTTGACGGCCAAGCTGGTCTGACCGAGGGCGGTGGTCTTACAGCCCTTCTCAATGGCGAGACGGTAACGAATACTGGAGCCTTTGGAACAACATTGGTTACCCAAACAAGGCGCGTGCGGCCAGAGTATGTGCAGTACGCCAGGGTAGCCAAGAAGGTTGATGTGCGAAGACTCAAGGAGGAACTATGGAAGGGCATGGATAATGATATTCTTGGGGTAAGTTATCTATGAGATCGGCACCACGGATGAGCAAGAGGCTAACACACATTTCCAGAAACAACCCGAACCTTCACCATCACCTGAAAGCGAATCTAAGCAAGAAGAACCGCTCAAGTTCACAGAAGTCATGAATAACCTGCAAACTGTATACCCCAAACCGGTTATGGATGATATCTCCACATCATACTGTTTCATCTGTCTTTTACATCTAGCCAACGAGAAGGGTTTGGTGATTGAAAATACACCTGGTCTGTCGGAGCTGGAAATTCGCAGGGACTGGACGGCTGAGATCGTTGAGGGCGAGTAGCAAGAGCAATTTTAGACTGCTTGTTTGTGTCTATGTTTTTTGGGATATAGTTTACTGGACGAGCTATGAGACAACCGCAGACTTTATTCGAAAGAGACATCTAGGGAAGGCATGGAAGATGACTTGATGATATCCTGGCGTTGGGGAAGAAGTCGAGATAAGCAACATTTAGATCAATTGTTTATATGAAAGACACGACGGAATGAACGATTGGATATATATAAATCTTGGACCACTGCATATTTATGTCTATTTAAGTTGGATTTTACTCGCCCTCTTCGCATCCTTTTTCCTTTCTCTTCTATCTACCCAACTACAGTACCAGATAGAAGTATATCCGATTGCAGAGGGGAAAAAACAAGTTTAGATCCGTAGATCTAACTCTTGACTTATTTTAGTGCATGTTCCCCTGCTTGGCTAGCTTGGTTGGTTGTCTTCAAAATGCGACAGGCAGTGAAAAACTCGACATAGGTAGAATTACACTACATATTAGAATGCTTAATAAACATCGATCGCCATCCCATCATTCTTTTTGGCCAGTGGTATTACAAAAGTTAATATTCAACATGTTGCGAAGTCATACACTATCACGCCCTCATCAACCTCTCACTTTGCTTTGTGTTGCTGATCAGGTAGGTACGTATCTTATCGGCCCCTCTTTCCC